>JBAMJV010003372.1:0-50744 GCA_037951105.1 Echinarachnius parma | reverse complement strand
TCGCTGGTTTGTAGCGTATAGCGACGCCGTTACCAAGATGAGCGGTGGGATTACGCCGGGAGCTGCCCGCGCTCGCATGCTGAGCGGAGCCGACGCTCTCGAGCAGACACGGACAATGTCGCATTGCCGCTGTACCAGTAGCACAGAATCACATTCACAGTGCTCGACATTTTTCGAAATCATGTCGAGATCAAAGAGGAAAAGATGGACTCGAATGTTTCCAGGGACAGTGGTGCTATTTGTGATTTTACTGTGCCTATTTCCCAGCATAACTTTAGCGCAGGATAGAGCAGCAACAGACGAAATTTCATTGTTTGTGGATGAAAATCAGCCTCCAGGAACAATTGTTGGAACAGTAGCGAAAGCAAACGAGGACAGAACAATCAACTCATATTCATTTCTTTCTTCTTCTCCTCCACAAGAATTCCATCTCAATAGAACAAATGGTATCATAACAACTACAGTACGCATCGATAGAGAGACATTATCAAATGATTTGTTTCAGCTTCCAATAACGATATCGTTTCAAGATGGTGCAACTGAAGTTGTTGAACTTAGCATTTTAGTCAATGATTTTAATGATAACTCGCCAGAATTCCCGCAGCCTTCAATAACTGTTTCTTTCTCAGAGAATGCCGATATTGGTAGCCGATACATTCTCCCATCGGCTATGGATGCAGATAGGGACGCAAATGGATACATCGCCATATACAACATCATCGATGGAAACGAGGATGATGTTTTTGTGCTCCAAACGTTCCGTCCCCGTGAAGATGCCGAGTACACTGTTGAGCTTACAACAGCTAAGCTTCTTGATCGGGAGAGCACTGCATCCTATGCCCTCAACATATCGGCAACAGACAACGGCACTGTTTCAAGAACTGGGTACCTTACTGTCAATGTTTCCATTGATGACGTCAATGATAATACACCACTCTTCTCTCCAACAACTTACCGTGCAAGTGTAAATGAAAGTTCTGCCGCAGGAACCACGATCATCAGACTGGAAGCTACTGATATTGATCAGGGTTCTAACGGGGAAGTGATCTACAGCCTGAAATCTCCATCAGATGACTTCACAGTAGATGCAGTAACTGGATGGGTCATGTTGCAGCGACAGTTACCCTACATGGTACAAGGATACAATGTTGAAATAGTGGCCAGAGATAAAGGGGTCCCTTCACAATCGAGCAATGCCTTCCTGACTGTCTTTGTCGAGGATGAAAATGACCACAGCCCTGAAATAACGATAAGTTCGAGTCCTGATATAAATTCAAACGGTATTGTGAGATTGGAGGAGACAGTGAGCCAGGCATCGTTTGTCTTTAGTCTTAGAGTCACAGACCAGGATAGTGGTGATAGTGGAATGGTGGACTTGGTCATATTCAGTGGAAATGAACACAGTGATTTTTCAATGAGCGAGTTCCGAGCTCAAAGTGACTTGTATGGTATCTTTTCGGTCTCGGAAAACGCAAATATTGATAGGGAACTGACATCTTCTTACAACATCACCTTCAAAGCAACGGACAGAGGAACACCGCCACAGTCTTCTTACAGATCAATCATTGTCTACATAGAGGATGAGAACGATCATGCGCCAGAGTTCACGCAGGAGTCGTATGTTGCCACCTTGGATGAATCCGTACAGCCTGGGAGTTATGTTCAGAGTGTAACCGCCACTGATGCTGATGTCGGACTTAACGCAGCAATAATCTACTCCATCACAGGGGACGATTATGGATGGTTTACAATCGATAACGAAACCGGACTTGTTACGACACGTTCCAAACTGGATTATGAGCAAGCATCGCGGGTCACCCTGATAGTGACCGCTTCTGACCAAGGCACCATACGGATGACAAATACTACCACCTTGATTGTCAACATCCAAGATGTCAATGATGAATATCCTGTGTTCGATCAAACTTTCTACAACATTTCTGTTGTGGAGAATGCCTCACCGATGGATTTGATTCAGGTATCTGCTGATGACTTGGACGATGGAATTTATGGGGACGTCACATTTGCACTTGGAAATGGACAGTATGAGAGTAAGTTCAGCGTGGATGCATCTACTGGAATGCTCAGTACCTTGGTCACACTAGATCGGGAAGATGCTCCGAGGTATGAAGTTGAAATTCTTGCCTCTGATGGTGGCATCCCTCCTCTCGTCTCCACGGCTACAGTCATTGTCCATGTCCTTGATGTGAATGACAACCTACCAATTTTTTATCCTGTTGAATACTATGCCAATGTGATTGAAAATGGGCCTGTAGGACTGTATGTCACCTCTGTTGCAGCAACTGATCCTGATGGTGATATCAATGGAGCCATCACTTACACACTTTCAAACACATCAAGGTTTGTGATTGACAGCACATCTGGAAATATAACCACCCTGGAATCCCTGGATCGAGAGGAGGAACCATCCTACACACTTGTTGTAGGTGCTACCGATGGAGGAGGACTGACATCCCTTCTGAATGCCATTGTTCATGTTCTTGTCACCGATACACAGGATAACCCCCTCATATTCCAACAGAATCCATACAGGTTTCAGCTAGAGGAAAATCGTGAAAATAATTCCTTGGTTGGAACTGTGAAGGCGACGAGTCCTGATTTGAACGTCGACATCACGTACGTGATTGCGGGAGGGGACCAAAGTAATCTCTTTCGCATTGATACCTTCAGTGGTGTTATCA
Source organism: Echinarachnius parma (assembly GCA_037951105.1). Taxonomy (NCBI): domain Eukaryota; kingdom Metazoa; phylum Echinodermata; class Echinoidea; order Clypeasteroida; family Echinarachniidae; genus Echinarachnius; species Echinarachnius parma. Next base: position 48,042 of record JBAMJV010003372.1, on the reverse strand, counting down.
ACACTACCAGATCAATTGACCGTGAGGCCCAAGCATCCGACTTCTATTACCTGACTGTGTATGCAGTAGATGGATCACAGAATGGACAGACCATTGTTGAAGTTGAAATTCTGGACATCAATGATAATGCACCTACATTTTCAGTCCAGGAAGATCGGGTTGATGTTGTGGAGAATTGGGCCGTAGGATATGAGTTCTATGCTGTTCAAGTATCTGATGCAGACAATCCACCAAATAACATTATTCTGTATGATCTCTCCCAAAATGTTGATGGCCGCTTTGATATCAACCACACCTCGGGGGTGCTGTTTATCAACAAGGATTTGCAAAATTACCCGGACCGAGAGTATAACCTGCAAATCAGAGCAACTGACTATGGAACACCTCCCTTGTCTTCCAGTTTTGATCTCTACATCAGTGTCAGGGATGTAAATAACCATGCCCCTGTCTTTGCTGACTCCGTCAACACCTCTCTGAAGCTGATGGAATCGATAGCAGTCAACTCCCAATTCATTCAGACCACTGCAACGGATGCTGATGAAGGCACTAATGGAGAAATCACCTACCGCATTGCAGATGGAAATCAAGGGGAGAGTTTTGGAATCTTTCCAGATGGGGTGATCTACGTCAAACGAGCTTTGGACAGAGAAACGATTGAGAACTATGCCCTACAGATTGAAGCAAGGGATGGTGGAGTACCAGCACTGTCATCATCAGTAACACTTGACATTGAAATTCTTGACGTCAATGACAACCGCCCCTTCTTCCAGAATGCAACGTACAACTTCTTCCTATCCGAAGAACAGAGTGTTGGTGCCATTGTGGGCAGAATTCAGGCCATAGATAACGATGTGAATGCAAATGGGCTTCTCACTTACTCGTTTGCTTCAAACCACACACAGTTCACTCTGAATTCTGGATCAGGAGTTATAAGATCAACAGTGACCCTTGATAGAGAAGCTCTGGTGGAGGCAGGACAATCAACAACATTTACTGCTCGTGTTCGTGTTCATGATAATGGCGCAGTCCAGCTGCAAGACTATGCAGACGTCTATGTTCATATTTCTGATTTGAATGACAATGCTCCTGTGTTCCAGCGGGATTTCTACCAGGCATCAGTATCTGAATTGGCACTAAATGAAACTTTGATAATTCGAGTCAGTGCAACAGATAAAGATATTGGGGACAATGCTTACATCAGCTACAGTATCGTAAACGGAAATGATCAGAGAAAGTTCCATATCGATCATATGTCTGGCCAAATTATTCTCCGTGATCCTTTGGATAGGGAAATAACTGACCAATATGTTCTCACAGTGAAGGCCCGTGATAGTGGTGTCATTCCCCAAGAGTCCTTCGTTCAGGTGGAAATTGCTGTACTGGATGAAAACGACCATCGTCCAAGTTTCCTGAATGCAATGACGGAATTTGAGGTCACCGAGTGCTTGCAGATTGGTGACAGCATTGGATTTGTTCATGCCACTGACAGAGACGAAAACAGCAATGGAAGGATTTTCTACACAATTACTGGAGGTAATCTTGATGGTGTTTTTGGAGTGAACCCACTCCAAGGAAATCTGTACCTGACAGGACTTCTAGATCATGAGGCAACTTCCCAGTATCACTTGAACATTACAGCAAGTGATGGGGGCAGTCCCTCACTCTCATCAGGTGCCTCCTTTGTGATCAACATTCGAGATTGCAATGATAACTCACCTGTGTTTGCCTATGTGGGAGTGCCTGCCATCGATGAGGAAGTTGACATTGGCCATCCAGTTGTCAGGGTGCAAGGTTCAGATTCAGACTCTGGCGTTAACGGTGAGATTCGTTTCTCAATCCAGAAACAGCAGCCATCTGGAGGCTTCTTCACTATCGATCCAGAGAGTGGATGGGTGACAACAAACCAGACCATCGACAGGGAGGCTTTTGCCATGTCCACAGTCAACTTTGAACTCACTATCCTGGCTACAGATCTTGCTATACCTGTTGAAAGTAGACGCACTGCCTCTGTAGAGGTGGTCGTCTTTGTCAGAGACATAAATGACAACGCACCGACGTTCACCTCGCAGCAGGCAGCCATCTTGTCCAGAAGTGCTGGAGCCAACACAAAGGTTGCCACCATCCAAGCTGAGGACCCTGATTCTGGTGTCAATGGTGATGTGACGTATACCCTGGTAACCAATGGGGTGCCTTTCAGACTGGACCTCAACTCGGGTGACCTGACTCTCACACAAGCAATCACCTCACAGTCGCCCACCAAGTACACCTTGGAGATCAGAGCCCAGGATGCCGGAAGCAACCCTCAGCAACAAAGGACTACTTCCTCTCTGACCGTCATCATCTCCGACGGGCAGAGCAGTGACTTGGCCTTTGCTTTGGACCCTTACTCCAACTCCATCCGTGAGAATCAAGCTGCCGGGACTGTTATCCTGACTGTGTTTGCCAGATACACCGACGGCCGGACTGCAGCGCTGGAATACTTTGTGGCTTCAGTGACTGCTGGAGGACAGGACATGGGGAGTCTTATCGTCGCCGATCCCAGCAATGGAGTTATCCGGACTGGAGCTGTTCTGGACCGAGAGGCTCTAGGCGGAGGGTCTTCGCTGACCGTGACTGTGTACGCTGTGGATACAAGTTCCTCTTCATCTCAAGTCAGGAGTGCACAGGTAAGAAATGAAAAATCTATCAATGGCTATGCATGTTACACACATACATACAGTATACATTACATACTACATTTATGCACAAGAATACACTCACAAAAAAAATGTGGATCAATCATATTTTATTTCTAATTAATGCATTTTTGATTTCATTCTAGACTTGGAATCAATTTAGCGATAACTAGAAACTTGCAAATTTTGCATACTAGTAAGATTCTGATCAATAGACTACTCTTGCAAAATCATCCTAATAATTTATTATGCCTTGCTGAATGCTGATTGAAGTTGACTGTAATAGATAGAGTCAGCTAATAATGCTAATAGCTTTTTGTGCCTGTGTGACATCAAGTCTGCTACACTCTAATTTTGCCAATAAGAGTTTGCAAAAGTCGTTTGGTGTCAGTCATTAACCACTAGTTGATCTCATCAGAGTGAGATAGCAGGTATGGTAATAACTGTGGCTGAGAGCAAACAAGGCGTAGGCTTGTCATACAAATTTGCTTTCAATTTCAAATGAAGGTTGCGGTGCAACCAATTCAGAAAATGAGAAAGCCCGGACATCGTATGTAAGTTGTAAGGCAATTACATTTAAGTGATACTTGGAGCTTTCACATTTATCTTGTACCTTGTTGTGTAGTTTATGGTAACAGAAAAATTAAATGGGTTTTGATTTTTCAAATGTCTCCCTAAATACCCTAATTATGGAGATATTTATGATTGAATGAAAAGCGTTTCAGGAATACTTTTGGATTGTAGTAAAAATCAATGGGCAGTAGCTGAGTGTAAGACTAAGTTTCTACTTTTGTTCACTAGATTTTCCTTTTCTATGAAACTATCACACATGTATTCAGAAGTATCAAACCCTATTTTCTTTGAGCACTCTTTTTCATTCATAAAACACAGGTCATAGATAACTCTTAATTTGGAAAAATCATGAATATGAACTTTGAAGTTAATGGATTACTTTAAACTGAAACTTGGGACTTCAATTACTGTTTTCCTCACAATGGGAACTTCATGGCTTTCATTTTTGTCTGTCCAAGTTGACTTACATCTCTCACCAACGATGCCCAAAATATTATTGGGTACAAATATGTTGACTATAGTCTATGTGCATGTATGCACCTATTTTAGTATGCTTCAAGTAACTGCGTGAATCCCCATTAGTATCAATATCAATCTGTGTTTGTGTTTGAAAACGGTAATGGCTGCCCTATTTAGAAAATGTTAAATGCTATTCACAATTTTAAGGCAAGCATGACATTGAAAAACCATCGATTCAATTGTGTCGATACAGACTATAGTATAGGCGAAGCTGTGTATGGCGAAATACATCATCTATAGAATGAAAGGGCAGAAACCTTTTGAAATCAAAGTATTGTAAAGGCTTTGCAGGTTGTCTATGGCATCGCGTGCAAAACACATTCTGTCGTAGCCCTTCCATTTTTCTTTCTTTGAGCTGAATTTCTACCATGATAAGTAATAGATCGTTTGTCTGTGTTCGAGTTTTGGAACCTTTTTCCCATTGTTCCTCGGCATGTTCAATACTATACAGTGATCAATGTTTAGCACGATCAGCATTTGGTAATGACATTGCTGCTTCCAAATAAAATGTTTTGACAAATAAACAAGACTTTGAAACTTCCATCTTTGCCCTTACCCTAATCCTTTCTTTCTATTAAGAAACTAGATCTGTCTTTGACCTCATTTCATCAATGTATTCATCAAATTATTTCTGGTACCATAAATCCAAACACAACATGGTGCTTTGATCTTACCGTTTATTTGCGATTGTTAGACTTCACTCTTGAAAGTTATTAAAAAGATCACAATTAGTTTAATTAAGCTTTGATTTGTCCTCTTTTTAAACTAGGTCCTGTTGAATAAATGTAGATTTTAAAAATAAAATTGAAAACATACTACTGTGAAGCTTAAATCGAAGAGAACCCCAGCTCTGTCCTAGGAAATTGTGCATGAACTGAATATCGACTTTGAACATAAGTTATTTAACTCTTGTTTACCACCTAGGATGTTTTTCTTCAAAATGAGTTATTAGTTGAGAATTTATGTAGCCATCCAGTACTATTTGATGTGTTTAAAGCCACATTTGCTTGCTGGAATCTGCTTTTTAGGCATAACGAAATGTACGTCTATGGGGGTTTATGATACATCCCATGTATTTCTGGACTCTTTAGGGTATTTTGGGGGCTAAATTGCCTGAACTTCTTTCAACCCGTATTTTTCATTTTGTACCAGTTGGCTCTATTAGTGTCTTGGGAGTATATCAGGCCCTTTTTATCGCCTCTAATTTTGTAGCAATGCTGATTAGTGTTATTATCTGCCTTTCCCTTTTAAGATGTTGAATGCATTCAGAATCCTGTCTATAATTACTGTAAGTTTAAAATCCCCTAATTTACTCCAAAATATCGAGAGATATTGAATAGTTAGGTATTGCTTCTTGTCTAAATTGCCTCAAATTGTAGATCTGTTTACAAGATCTGATAAATGGCAAAACGCTGAAAACAGTTTCCTTTAAAAGATACCAAATAATCAAAGAATTAACAAAGAAAAGGTATACTTTGGACAGCTTAAATTAGAAAAGACAGCTAGACTCGAGCGATTTGAAACTTTTTTCTGAAATAATTTAGCAAGATTTTCCACATAAAAACAACAACATCCAACTTGAAAATATATCATTCTTTAGCACTATAAAATGCTAAACCGATAACCACACCTTTATTATCATGTTTGTTTGTATGTTGAGAATACCTCACATGTACAGCTTGTTTTGCAATACCCAAAGAAAGAAGAAATGTTGATATTTCCTCATTTCTGTGTGCCTGTTAATCTCTGCCAGTCTTAATCAATCTCACATACATTGCCCCATTGAGTGCCCAGATAAATGGGAGATTAGGGCACAAAGTTAACCAATTTATCCCCTATTCTCCTGTGTGAATATCAGCTGATTAATGGATTAAAGGATGAACAGGTTGAATGACTACCAGCAAAGGTCAATTTGGTTATGAGTTTGTCCAGTTTTATGGCCCACTGGTCATTCTTCACAAAGAATACAAAATAGAGATTAAGAGAGGAAATGGCAGCTCTGTGCACTTCAGCCTGTAGAGCTACAATGTGTAATTGCTTCTCATTTTCAAAGCTTCTTTGAACATGTCATATGTCTGAACACCAGTCTATCAGGCTATTTAATTCATATAATGTCCATATTTACTTTTCCAAAAATATCAACTCATCCACTAGCTACAAGTGTGACAAGAGCATGTCACATGTCATTTCTGCACATTGATTTATAATGAAAACTTGATTCATTTGATTCATAATGAAAAATGAGCTTTGGGCCACCACAATGTTATTTTAAATGGCAAATTCTACTTGCCCGATCTGGCATCTATAATTAATTAACTTACTTTTAAAGAAAATGTTTTTGTTTGGTGCTACCCAATATCGGTTTGGGGCTAGCCACTAGCAACGTAGTATAACTAAGTCTCTGTTTTAACTTGCACTAGACTTGGCTACTAAGTTACCAGCATTGATTCCATAGTGATGAATCAAAATGACTACCATTCATTTTGTGTTACAACATTTATTTAAGCAAACGACTTGATGACAAGGCGTTCAAGGTTTCTTCCTTCTCCTGTTAGAACTGTCAGAAAATTAGTTGGACCAACCTTGAGATTTTCTTCACTGCACGCTGTTAAAATCATCAGAAATTTTGGTTTGGCCAATTTTTCAGATTTAATTGCGATTGATGTTAAAATCATCAGATAAATTGGTGCGGCCATTTTTAAGTTCTTCCCCCAATGTTCCTCTTCGCTGTTAAAATCATCACAGAAATCGGTCGGGGCTGGCAAAAATCATTGAGATGACAAATAACCTTGACTTTGATATGTAAATTCATTCAGCCGTTTTTACAAACTCAAAAGCAAATTGGTTTTGCCTGGCGTAAATCGTCAGAAGACAAATTGCCTCGAATGTCCTATCCCTGATTGATTTTGATGGAGGGGAAAATTCCAAGTGATGAAATGTGGGCACGTAACCTCTTCATGGGCCAATCTCATCTTGACAGTTTTTATCCTTTTCAAGTACATAGTGATGTATGCTCCCAGGCGTCTTGAGATGACATTATGGTGTAGAAAAAAAGCAACAAGTAGAAAAATAGAAATTCACTCGCATTAGTCTAGCAAACATTTATAACTGATTTTAGTATTTTTCTAACATTCCTTGTGTTATCATGGCTATGTCGTTTCAAATTTATTAATGAACTATTTATTGTGAAACCAAATTTGAAGTAAAATTAAATAAATTTTAGCAGGAGATGTTAAACAGCAATTATACAAAAATTTAAATTGGCAAGTCATTTTTCTGCATTAATTATAGAACAGACTGATTTTAATTCCCCATCAATTAATTTCATGCATTATTTTCAATCATGTTTAAGAAAATGGAAACTGAGAAAGCTTCTAAATTTAAAAGGGCCTATTTCTATATATACGTTTGTGATATGATGTACATCTGATTCATGAAAAAGCTATACATAGTGTACTCAGTATAGTTAGATCTCTCACTATTCAATATATTATGCATCATGTACATGTAACGTCACTGCCATACTATGCCACGCCAATGTATAGTAAATCCCCCACTTCAGATCTACCATAGTGCGAAGCCATGGCCTAACAAAGGGACAGAAGAATGATCGTTAGACCCAGTATTGATTAGTGGTTTGGGCACAGGCCCACGTATCCAATGCACAACACAGCTTTCACTTAGAACATTGAATAGCCCAACCTCTATGAATACCCCAACAGGCCCAAGCCAAGCCAAGCCAAGCGCAGGTCTACTTTGGTCTACTCTACTGTTCTCGAGTCCCATACTTAAAGGGACAGTCTAGTTTTTATGGTGGAAGTCTTGTAGACCCAGCACATCTTTAAAATACAATTGCCAAATGATGGCATAGATTATAAAACAACAATATAAGGGAATTAAAGGTAATACACGGTTAGCATTTTGAACATTCTGACACGATCATTCAATACGTTGGACTGTGTCACTGTGCTATCACTGATAACGCTAATGGAGTGTTTACTGTAAATGTTGATATGTTGGTGACATTTCAACTGTTTCTGAAACATTCTGTCTGGTCTCTAGATAATAAATAATAGATAATAAGATTACAATTTTAAAATTGTAAGTGTTCTCAAACTTATTTCATTACAACCTCCCAAATTTGTTTTCTTCTAGGATCTCCCTCTAAACAAACCTTCCCTTTAAATCTCAAATGTGCTATGGATCCCACTACGCTATGTCCAGGAGAATGCAATGCTGTTACATACTGTACACAGCCAGCTAATTACCATATGAATGGGGAATATATATATGCGCATTGTTGATGGTGAGTACAAACACAATGTAACATTTTTGGGTCCTTAGTGTAGCTTCCTTTTGTGGTTTGTAAAGTCGGACAGTCTCGCAGTATCCTCTCTCAAGGCGAAGATCTCTTTCTTCGTATTTGTTTTCCGACTTCAAAAATAAACAAGGAAAGTCTCGACTCTTTGTATCGTATTTGTCCAGTCACACATTCATTTTAATTTGAATGCGCGAGGAGAAGCTTCGATATTGGGCTAGAAAGTTTCGCTGTTTTGTACCATACTGGTTACCTCTCGGTCCCTTTTTTTCTAACCACGAGTTTCCTAAACTAAAATGTTGCTCTCTCTCGAGATGTAGATGGCGAATTGATACCATGGTGTGGGTCCTTGGTCCCCGAATGTATACAAATGAAACAAACGTCTCACCTGCCTGCATTCATTCAAAATTCTTATTTCCCTCACACTACCTTCCCACCGATGTTTGATTAGCAACTGTCAACCATTATGCCAACTATTTGCACGAGGGATCGGCAAAACGGGTGTGGAAAGAAAAATAGAAGGGTTTAATAAGGAAACTCGAGGAGAGTTATTTAGCTCACACTTTCTCTTTCACCATGTTATGTACTGACAATGCTTGGCATTATTACGCAACATTATTTCTGGGCAGACCCTTTTTGGAAGTTTGCTCTTTCGATCTATTCGACGAAGAATAAATTGGCACAGAGAACAAATTAGGACAAATCATGTAACACTCCTATAGTAAGAAAAAAGGAAATCAAATTGTTGAGGAAAAATAGGGATAGAGCTAGGACCATAAAGAAAGTTGTTGTGTGAAGATTTCATACTTCTCTTAGCTAGTGTGTAACATGATTTCAGGGCAACATTTCAAAAGTTAACTTTACCGACATGTATCTACCCAACTTGACAATTGACAACATTTTGACAAATTGACAATGAACTAATTGGAACTTATCAAGTTAATTACATCAATGTAAGTCCTCTAAAAATATGACAAATAAGTTAAATCTTACTTGCTGTGTCAAATGTAAAATCGAGGTATATATTTAGCACTCTCAAATAGAACTGAATTTCCAAGCGATTTAAGCACTTTGTATTCAGTATGGTACGATATTGATATATTTTTTGTTCTTAATCTTTTTGATCCCCAGATTTCTTTGAAAGGAACAATGCTTTCACAAAAAAACAGAACATTAAGGGGGGGAGGGATAAAACATGATAATTGTGGTAACTGGGTAGCACATTCAGTTTGGCCCAGATATGTTAAACCTTTTGACTCTTGATATCGCGTGATGAATGTGGGTAGACCAGACAATTGACTCATTCCTACAATGTGCGTTGACTTCTAACTGTATCTCACCTGTAGACTTTTGTTGAATGTGTGTGTAATTTATCACTTTTTTGAAAATTACGGTTCATGAATAATTTAGAAGTGAATAAACTATATATATCTGCAATGATTGACAAGTTAGTACATTTGATGATATTGAAGGTTCTGCAATTCATACTCATATAATATTCATTCACATTTATACCTTCGTGTATCTGTGCTTGAATTTATGGAAAAAACGTCTTAGTTGTTGGTTGGATCATCACAAATTAATGATTGTTTTTAGGGTGCAGACGTAATGAATTTTAAACCTCGAGCATTTTTAAAGGTTCTAGCTGTCCTGAAGTAGTAAAATATTGCTATACATATTCTTTTTATTGTGGAAATTACTATACTAAATAATGTTGGTAATTCAGAATATTATTGGATATTATGGGATAAGGGAATAGATATCAAAGCTTTTAGATGTATTGCTAGCTATTCAAGAACTGCTTTATTTAGGTCAAGTCTTGGCATAGAATGTATCATACACAGACTGTACATTGTAGACTGTAGGACTATGGTTAAAATTAGAACATACTCAACATAGTTCAAACAAGTTGAAAATTGGGCCACAATAAAGAATAAACAGTGTCAGACTAAACATTAACCGGGATATAGATTCAAATTGTGTGATTTATTATTTCCATCCCAAGTTACCAGACAGACAGAAAATGACTCAGTTATGGGTTGGTTTCTTTATATTAACTCAATACAGGATAAAGAAAGGAAGTTTTGAGTATTTGGTGCACATTTAACCCACCAAACAGGGTCAAATTCATAATCTTTTATCACTTTTGTCCCTATACGTCTTTATACAACTGCAGTGTTGTTGGCCTATTTACATTGGCTTGCATACATTGTATGTTGCAGAACTGCGTTTGAAAAAATAGAGCAATTTCTTTTATGGGGCTGTTTCACCACACAGGAATCATATTTGACCTAGATTTCTTTTATATCACTATGAATAGAGTGACAGATGATCGTGAAAGATAAAGTGAAATATAATAATCGCTTGCCTTTCATGTGTGCATGAACTATGGATAGCATCGCTCGCTCGTATCATCAAATAGAATGATATTTTGGTCTCTGTAGAGAGCAATACACATTCATCCGTCAAGTTTATGCGCTAAATTATTACTACCTCCTATCATGTACAATCGCCCGTTTAGCTGCGTGCTATTTTAGTATTATTTCCTCGAAAAAAAGTCGATAATGAACATTCAAGATCGATTTTCGGGCCAAAACGTATTTAGTGTACACAGGCATACTGGGTGTTTTCGTAGTCAGTTTACAATTTCTAAAGATTGTTTTGTCAATTGTCATGCAAATTATAAAGGGATATTTTTCAATTAATTTTAAGCTTGTAACCAGAGAATTGCTCTTCAATACAGCCAGAAAGCATGTCTTAAGTATGTTATCGTTTATTGAAGAATGTGCATGGTAGTGTATAGTAAAAAAAAAATGTTGCACCAACAAGCAATGTTCAGATGTTCTGCATGAAATCGTCGCATGCCCTGCATAAGGGCGCTAGGCGGTGCGCGCGCGAAAAAAACGTTTTCGAGATAATCGCGTTTTAAAGTTTTGAATACCTACAAAAACTGAACTCCTTAGTTTGCATGATTATTATTTGGATATAATTTAGGAAGTATAAAGATCTGTCATGATACCAAATTGTAAAACCGAATTTTAAATACTTTTTAAGTTACGAGCGTTTAACTGGTAGAATCTTTCTGCCGGGACCGCCCGTGCGCGATCGTCTTCCCTGCAGAAGGGCCGTACGCGTCTAGCGCCCTTCTGCCGGGAGCAAACAAGCGCGATTCGCGCTGTCACAGAAGGGCGTCTTCCATAGGCGCGCGTGTTGAGCGAGCGTTCGGCAGTGTGTCACATTATGTGAAATTATTAAGGAAATAGAGGTTTTAACGATTTGTTAAGTTAATATACGTTAAAAACTCATGAAAATGCTTCTCATGGTTATTACAAAAAAAATATTACTGTTCTTAGTGTTACGAAAATCCATGTTAATCGTAGTAATTGGATTATCTTATAAAGGACCTACAGGTAAATACTATTATAGTATCACATTAAATGTAGCGTAATTATTGTCTAATTAGAGTTATTAAGTTAATCGTTATCATTCCCTGGCATTACTGTGACCGTTCCGTCATACCATGTATGATGATTGTATTTGTATGTTTCATTTGTCAAATAAATAATAATAATAATAATAACAATAATTATTATTATTCACCAACGCAAACACTAACACACAGACACACAAATATAAACTCAGTCACACGTACACACATTCTTACCCGCAACTGAACTCGCTCGTTTTCTATGTTAAATTATATTGTTTTAATCTTTCATTAGATTTCCCTCTAATCATTTTGGCTTGTTCTCATTGTTTTATCATAAAAGTCAAATAAATTCCTGCCACATGTTTATTTATCACCGGACTTAGTAAAATACAGTGCATCAACTAGCCATGCACAATTTTTTTTACTGTTACATAGCACTGTTAACTGGTCTATTCAGATGATAAAACAGTTGTTAACTTTGCTGTCGGGAAAATCATGGAATGTTCCCCTCTGGATTTAATATGCTAATTCGTGAAGAAAATAAGTCCCTCGACATACGTTTCAGGACTTATTTACTCTTCCCTCAATAGCATTTAAAATCCCTAGGAGTGGAACATTCCGTGCTTTTCTTTCCGACACCAGTTAACAACTGTATGATATAACACAGCTGTAGAATAAATGGAGAAATTGAGATGCAACGTACGATTATATCTTTTAATATACAACCATAATTGTTCACAGTTAAATAAATGTAATTTGAATGCAATATTGAATTTAACTTGGCTCCAAATCAGAAAGGTGATTTTATTTAAATACACATATAACATAAAAACTAAATTAATTGAATGATAATGCACACAAAATTAACTGCATAAAACTGAATCCACTTATATAATGTACTATCAAGATTTATGAGCTGAATGCATTTTTATCATAGAACAATACAAATAGAGAATTTTGAATTCAGCTACAATTATAACATCTGAAAATGTCATGAATGTATTACTTTTATTTTATCATAATGGTAAAAATTAACAGCTGCAATGCTATACGATAAATATAAAATTAATTTGAAATATGATCATTATCAGTCAGTGTATAAGAACCCATAATCGTGTACCTCTATTTCAGAAAGTGGAAATTTTTAAATAGAACAATCAGAATAAGCTTGATAAAGAATAATTCAGATAATTGCCTAAAATGTTGACAAGTCATGTTGGTACATGTATTGTACTACATGTATACAGATATGCTGCATGTATTTCTGTCATAAACAAAGAATTAATACATTGTTATTTCAATTCAAACAAAAAAGGAAACTGACCAGAAATAATATAAATCAATGTACATGAGCAAAGCCAAAGAAAAAAAATACCGGGAATCAAACCTAGACCCCGGATTGCTTGATCGACCAGTGCTCAACCATTGAGCCACAGAGGCCCTTGAACTGTGGACGTTTCTTATGAAACCATTCTCATTGATTGAATAACTAGAAGCTGGGAACAATTCATTTGATGGTCGAGCACAGGTCAAGCAATCTGGAGGTATCTGGTTTATAGTTCCCGGCCTATTTTTCTTTGCTCATTTTCATTTAAAGGGATAATTGAGTTCTGGTAAGGAGAGTACAGTTTTGGTGAAACTGAATTTTAGTAACCAAAACCTGCATCATTACATTACAAACTAATAGTTATAACTAGAAAGGAACACAAAATTACAAATGACGTAGTAAAGATCATGTTATCATTCAAAAAGAGCCGTTAAAACGTAAGAGGGCGCTCTCTAAACACTCATCGGTTTCAACCATTTTGAATAAAATATTGTGCATGTGATGCTTGTTGAAATAGTGATTAGATAGAGAAATAACCAACAACTATTTAAATACCTATTTTGTAACTTTTTGAAAAGAGGAAGCATTTTTTTGAATTTTTAACGGCTGGTTCAAAATTCTCTAATAAACCTGGGGCCCCAGGTTTATTACAAATTGTTATATTTATGGATATTTCGGCCGTCTCTAAACCGATTTTGATCAAACAAAGATGATTTTATTATTTAAATATTATGTTCTTTCAAATTTTACACTCGGTTTTTCATTACCTCACCAAAAAAATAAGTAGTCTAGCGCCCTCTCTACCAAAACTCAACTATCCCTTTAAATTGTTATTTTTCAATTACCATTGAATTGCATATAATAATACATTGAATAATGATATATAATATTGTATACAATTATTCTATAACTTGCTATGGTAAAGTTAATAATTTTCAAATTGACATGTATATTACAACATGAACAAATACAAACAGATAAAGAAATTAATTTTGTTTCATAAATGATGATTGTAAAGAATGAACAAGATGAATGACTAGCTACACACATTACTCGATCATACCCCTCCCCATCAAATTGTGAAGGAAAACAAAAAAATCCAAACAAACTAAATTCTTGATTTCTTAACTTAGATATAAACCTTGTAATGAACTATATTATTTCGTACTGATTTTCACTAATTTCAGCCTTCTTTCTCACTTGAACAGTTTCCGTCAATGTTTTCAGTGCAGATCCAGACTACATTAGGGCCAGACTCTGGTACAGGTTGAAAATACCTGTATAAAAACAAAACAAGAATACACTGATAAGATAAAAATAAATATTAAATATTTGTTTGAAAATAACTTTCCTTCTATCAGTCATAATGGTGAATAATATATTAATTGTAACCTTAATGAAAATGACTGCCATTTATAATCATTTGCAAAACCATAGAAAATGACTTTATCATTTTCAAATGTAAGTTATTTCAATTTCAGTATTATGCATGCACCACACCAGTCATGATTTCTATTTGAGTGGGGAGTCACCATATCCAGCCAGGTCATTTCAACTGGTGAAGGATAGGGATGGAGAGCAAAAATAGGCAAAATTTAAAAAGATAAAACAACATTTTAAAAACGGGTCACCCCAAGACTGTTCCAGCTTTATGAGCACTATAAATAGTAATACAAAGACAACCAGTATTAAAACATATTTTTGAAATGTTTTTTTGAAGTTATATTTTTGCAGTTAGGAGGAAAGGTATGGGAAGCTAAGCGGATTTAAGCAGATGCAAGTCATCATCACTAAAAATGTTGTCTGTAGTTGAACATAATAATGTGATAACACAAAGGAAAGATGGAAAATGAACTGTAAATTACCTTGGATTTCTAATCTGCATTATCAATTATGCCCTAGCTCCTGGATATTTCGAACGCCAAGCCTGTGTCTGTATCCCTGTATCATAAAACACAAACACAAATATAATTTAATGGAATGTAGTTTGACTCATAATAACATTATTATTCTTAAATTGTTTTTCAAATGACTTGTATGTGACAATGCAAGTAATTCATGACATAAGTCTGTTGATTTATTATGGGTGCCAAAGTGAAACATTAGAATAAACTAATTCTTACTATGACAATCATTTAATTTATCTGCAATATTTGTTTTATATGGATGTTATTTTTACCCTGTACTGGTCTTAAATGAACTTACCCTGGAATACACCTCTATTATATTTATAAACTATAAATAGATAAATTTAATGCTAATTTGAGCTGAAAGGATCATTTATTTTAAGCGAACAAAAGAAAAGAAGGCTATCATTCAAATTTCTGTAGCGCTAGACTTATTATGATGACCTAATGTATGGAATATGTAATAATTATAACTAAGAACTAGCTATTAATGATGACATGATGAATAATTAGTAATCATGACAGTGTAACATTTTCAAATGAGCAGTGAAATTTGTAACTAAAAACAAATCACATGTATTAACCTTCAAGGTTCTTGTCTTTGACTCCTTCCTGCTCTATCAGTCCATCTTGAAGGTAGCATGATCTATTTTGAATGAAAATAAGATAAACACAAACTAAAATGAATGTTTCTTGAGGCACAACTTATAATGGAACAGTATGATTTGATTAATTTGAAGTCAAGTAATCTAAGTAGTACTTACAGAAAATAGTAATTCACCATCAACATAGTTGTATTAATTCAAAGCATTCTATGATCTGGACAATTCTCTCTAATTAAAGGAATCCAGTATTATAACATTGTCCAAATCCACAACACTTACTTGGAGTTGCAGTAGATTAGGTTCTCTCATACATTGTTGTAGTTTTATTGTTGTAGGTTTTTAAAACTATTTTTGTATCCTCTTCGTTAAAACGATATTCATGAGTAAAGTGTTGGATAAAATAAACCTTCCCTACAATGTATATCATTATTAAGACAGTGGAATATTTAATACAATAGCTTACACTTTTTGCTCACCTCTTACATGAAACACTTGTCACCAGTGTGTGAATTTAGAAGCAGCTGGGGTAATGACAAGCATGAGGCACATACATCTTCATTTCCATCATATGGGCTCTTCTCCTGGTCAGTCATGATGGCATGAACTATAAAATATGACACAAAACAATTGTTATAGTAGCTGTAAAATACTGCATACATTGTTAAAGAAAGCTGAACTGCAATGATTGCCATAAGATATATATTGATGAGTTTCTCCTATGTTCAAATGCAATTATGATTTAGATGAAAGACACTCAAATAATAAATATCAAAGACATTGATTTTGAAATGTAATATAGGTTTTCCCGCTCAATTTTGCACTTTTCTCAATCGAATTCATTTAGGGGCATTCGAATTCGCGCGTTGCCGCAGTATCGTTGGTATCGTTTTTTCTAATTCCGAATAAGTGCAAGCGAATTCATGCATACGCATACGATTTCGCGAATAGACACAGAAGTTCATTTATGGGCAATCGATTTCGCGAATGTGCAGCCAAATGTAAACTTGGATCATACAATTTAACGCGGCATGGCCGGTCATGCCTGATGAGCACGTTTGGAGCATTCGATTTCATTTCGGGGCAAACAATTGTAACATTTCGTCATTCATTTTAGATAACGCGGATGCTATGTACATATATGTACATTTGTGTATATGTACGGGAGGGGTGGGGGGGGGGGTACTTTCGGGGCCTTGGACTTTCATGGAGACATATGTATGCATTTCTCAGTCGTCCGTAAATATACATACAAGTCTTCGTCCTGTTTTAATTGTCTGAATATATATATAATTATGATATTGACACACGAAACTGGGAACAATAATGTTTTACTTTTGCCCTGGAAAGGACATTGTGCGGTTTGTTAAGTTTGAAAATTTTTACAAAATGATGTATTTACATGTATTTTGTTATCATGAAGATTTTTCCAATTGTAATGTCATCTACATCCCCATTTAGCTTTAAATGAACATTGATATACGCTTTAGCACGGAGCTATTTTTATAGGAGGCACAATCACCCCTCCCCACCCCTAATAAGTTGACAAACAATACATCATAAGCCAAAGGGGAATCTTTATAGAAAACAAAGATATACATGAAGCTTATAAGCATTTTATTTTATATATTTCCAGATGGCCAGGGTCCTTTTCCCCCGAATTCCATTTTCTCATTCTCACCTTACAAGCAAAATTTACCTTTATCAAAATTATATTCCTTTTATAAATTTCACGAATAATTTATGACTTGATTTTTCCCAAATATAACATGCGTTGTCTGAATATGAATTAAGTTTACCTGAATACAAACGCCACTGCTTTTAGCCAATTTATTGCTGATCTATCTTTACATTTCTTAAATCGAAAGCAGTAATTTGAAAATTGGCTGCCCTTTCACGAATTCGATTGACCGAAGAGACAGTCTACGTATACTACGTGTCAATTTGAACGACCATTGACGAAATGGTATGCGCTTTGTGCGAATTCGTTTGCTCCGGGCGTGATTTTGAATGCTATTAACGAATTCGAATAATGCTTTGGTACGGCGATCGCAAATCGCGCGAATTCGTTTGCTCCTATTATCAATTCGATTGACACAATCGCGAAATTGAGCGGGAAAACCTATACTTCACTATTGTGTTAAAGTTACATGTTCTTAAAGGTTCTTGCTAAGACTAAGCAAGAGTAAACTCACTCAGTCTATAAAGTTTAAGACTAAGTCTGAAAGTTAGACTTAGCGAGTAAGAATGAGATTAAGACGAGTACTAAGTGAGTCACTAGTCAGCTAATACATTTATAAGAGTCTTACAAATTTACTAGCCGACTAGTGACTCACTGAGTACTCTTCTTAATCGTATTCTTACTCTCTAACTTTCACTCAGACTTTAGTTTAGACTTTAGAATTAGAGTAAGACTTGTGAGTTGTGTAGACTACAATCAACAATCCAAGACCTACCTAGTCCTAGGTCCTAGTCTAGCCTAGGGCAGGCTAAGCCTAGGTTAACCAGGCCCAAGACCAGCTTATCTTGATCCCCTGACTACGACTAACCCAAATAATATTGATGTTATTAATAAACTTATCATTAACTTATCTCAGGCCCCAGGCCTAGTATCAATTTTGATTTGTATATATATTATACGTGTTATAAATGTCCACACACGAAGATGAACGTATGGGACCGACGAGAGATAAAGTTGTGTTTATTTGATTTATTCATGATTATTTTCTAAATTTTCACTCCGAAAAGTGGTAGGAATAACATTTGTATGTCTGCCGAACATATCTTTCACATCATTTAAAGGAAATCATACCCAAATATAGATATTTTCACGCTTACCTAATGCTAGCGCCCTTCTGCTGGGTCGGAGTATGGACATCGGTCTGCTGCGAAAGGGCATAGGCAATGTGCGCATGCGCAGTGCCTCATAGCGCCCTTCTGCCGGGAAGGAAGACGGCTTTGCAAGAGCTAAGGCCCTTTTACTATTGACGACAACTCAACACATATTTATTTTCCGAAGCTGGGGATTTTTTTAAAAGGTAGATCTTTCCAAACTCGATTTATGAAAAAAAATGAAAACTGAAAATCGGGGCGAAATTGCCTGCTAGCGCCCTTATGCAGGCCATACGACGAAATGTGCATATAATTTTGATACTGTCAATTTAAGCAGACTTTCCTTTTCAAATAATGTTTCCCCCTTGTAACATACAATTTTTTAATTAGCTCGTAAAGAGGTGGAATATCATTCAAAGTCTCATACACTCTGTATTCAGTGTACTAACAATGAAATCCAGGCAACAGAATACAAATAATATATTAGCATGTAGTTACTTTTAAAAAGCTCTATTGTCTGTGTATTGATACGTTCTTTAATTATCTCCCGTGAACAAAGAATACATGTAGCGTTCAGTTCAGACTTCAGTTCTCACGCACATTTTTCCACCACACGTATGTAGTCCGGTATTGACGAGCAGCATGTGTAATGCGGGGCGACAGTGCGTCAATACTGGGGGGCACACTGTTGCATGCGATAGCATACATGTGGAGTCAGAGACATTGGTGGGGTCAATAACCTATGATTGGAAGCATCCACCCCACTAATCCACAGAGCTACTATAACTTAACCTTGGGGTACTTACATACTGTCTATTATAAAGCACTTTGGGCACATAACACATTTATATACTGTGTGTTAACCCATTCGGGACTGGTCCGTGAAGTACTCGGGCTGATGTCTATGGAGAATGCATGTTATACCAATATCAAACATCAATGGGTTAATTAACTCCAATGCTTTTTCTTAGTGTAGTATTTTAGGGGTTAACACTCTTAAGGAGGAAGCTTTATGACCACATTAGACTCTACACAGATAACGGGTGTACAAGTTTACAACCAAAATGTCTTTCTTAAAGGCAAAGGTGAGTTTTGGTAATTTCCAAAGTGCCCCCCAAACAAAAATTGTAACGGATTTGGCTGATTTCTATTCCATATGAAAGATCATCGAAAAAAACATGGGAAATAATAATAATTCCCATTGAAATGCTCTAATTGTTGTGAAATTTGCTTTCAAAATGTTATATAAAAGTGGTTGACGCCCGGGTATCACTTTTTAGAGAACGTTAGCGCGAGTCGCTAGCAATCTAGGTCCTCCATAAAGAAAACTGAAACTAAATATGTTTGTGCACGGTACCAATTCACTCTCCAATATGTGATCCAACTATCGGGTGGATTAAGATTATGATTTTTCCCTCCATTCTGCAAAAAATCAGTGATATACATGCGCCTCATGGACATCTCTCCGTGTATTAGCGCGAACGAAAGGCGAACGAACGGGTCTTTGCAATACATACTACACATACTATACTGGCTTTGCAATACATACACGTACTATTATACGGTATTACCGCGCACTGCACTACAGTCCCGTATTAGGACCTAGAACGCTAGTGCTTCACTCTGGCGTTCTCTAGAGTTAATTTGACACTTCGTGTTGTAACGGCTCTTTTTGAATGATAACAGGGGTTTTACTTTGTCGTTTGTAATTGTGTATACTTTTTGAGCATGGTGAAGTTATAACTATTAGTTTGTACCGTAATCGTGCAGGTTTTGGTTACTAAAGTTAAGTTTGACCAATACTCAACTATCCCTTTAAATATGGGACTGAATGGGTTTCTCTTCTTCTTCCAGTACTGTGCAGAACCTCCTCTCGACTCTAGAGGAGTATTTAAAACCAAATACTCTACAAAGGCTATTAGAGTACAAGTAACTAAATTTCCGAATAATTTCTTCTCTGGGACCATGTGAGTTAAACCTTCCATCACCTTGGAACGTATATATATACCATATCCAGCCTACTCATTATTTTTATATACATGTGCTGTGACGGCATCGTTATCAAAAGTAAGCAACACATGTGGAGGAATTAATTGATGAAAAACACCCCTAACAAGGTTTTCTCTTCCAAATGTCAAAATATCCAATTTACCCACAAGTTACAGTCTTAGTATTATTATTATAAATGTTCAAGGTATTTTTGCCCTCCGCAGTTTTATTCTTTAATTTAAATAATGACACGTAAGAACGGGGACTTTTGATGACTTCAAAATGTGGTCATAATTAAAGCTCATTGCTCAGAGCTGAATAAAGTGACCTGAGAGAAAACTCATTAAACGTTAAAAAGGGGTGTATTTGTGTGATATATTTTTGTTATCAATTCGTTAATTATTCCAAATTTCCAATATAGATATGACAGTGATTTGTATTTTTTGAATTCTACCAGAAGTGACTGCCCTATACATGACAAATTATACAATAATTAAGGCTTTCAATTAATATAAATCTGTGTGGTTTGCCCGAAATGGCCATGAATAAAAGAGATTGTGACCTATCAGTTCCATCAGCTACAAATATATAGTATCCAGTATTCTGTAGGTGTATTGACCACTGTGCAAACACAAGTAGTATACAATTTTACGATAATTTGATAGGCTTTGTGAAATTCTTGCACGTGTAGAGATGTATAGGGAAATTGCGATTTCTCGAAAAACAAATACAAATTGCTTACAAGTTCACACGATATAGAATTCCATATTTTCCCTCGTGAAAATGTATTTTTAATGCCCCTCTGTATCAATATTATGTATGACGACAAAATACATACAAGTTATGATAGCCTTTGGGCTGATTAAATGTCAATTTTAATTGTATCCCCCGAACCACTTCGGGGGATACTATGGATTTGGCCTCGTCGCGCCGCCGCCGCCGCCGCCGCCGCCGCCGCCGCGTCCGCCGCGTCCGCCGCAGAGATTTTCTTGTGAACGCTCTACAGGTCCGAGTTCTTGTCCGATCATTTTCTAATTTGGTATGAAGGTGTATTAAGGAAAGAGGATGAAGCCTATTGATTTTGGTGTGGGGCGGAGTCCTGGTTGCCATGGTAACCATGATATAAAGAAATAGTTAAGATTACCTTGTGAACGCTCTACAGGTCCGAGTTCTTGTCCGATCATTTTCTAATTTGGTATGAAGGTGTATTAAGGAAAGAGGATGAAGCCTATTGATTTTGGTGTGGGGCGGAGCCCTGGTTGCCATGGTAACCATGATATAAAGAAATAGTTAAGATTACCTTGTGAACGCTCTACAGGTCCGAGTTCTTGTCCGATCATTTTCTAATTTGGTATGAAGGTGTATTAAGGAAAGAGGATGAAGCCTATTGATTTTGGTGTGGGGCGCGGTCCTGGTTGCCATGGTAACCATGATATAAATAAATAGTTAATATTACCTTGTGAACGCTCTACAGGTCCGAGTTCTTGTCTGATCATTTTCTAATTTGGTATGAAGGTGTCTTAAGGAAAGAGGATGAAGCCTTTAGATTTTGGTGTGGGGCGGAGTCCTGGTTGCCATGGTAACCATGATATAAAGAAATAGTTAAGATTACCTTGTGAACGCTCTACAGGTCCGAGTTCTTGTCCGATCATTTTCTAATTTGGTATGAAGGTGTCTTAAGGAAAGAGGATGAAGCCTATTGATTTTGGTGTGGGGCGGAGTCCTGGTTGCCATGGTAACCATGATATAAAGAAATAGTTAAGATTACCTTGTGAACGCTCTACAGGTCCGAGTTCTTGTCCGATCATTTTCTAATTTGGTATGAAGGTGTATTAAGGAAAGAGGATGAAGCCTTTTGATTTTGGTGTGGGGCGGAGTCCTGGTTGCCATGGTAACCATGATATAAAGAAATAGTTAAGATTACCTTGTGAACGCTCTATAGATCCGAGTTCTTGTCTGATCATTTTCTAATTTGGTATGAAGGTGTATTAAGGAAAGAGGATGAAGCCTATTGATTTTGGTGTGGGGCGAAGTCCTGGTTGCCATGGTAACCATGATAACCATGATATAAAGAAATAGTTAAGATTACCATGTGAACGCTCTACAGGTCCGAGTTCTTGTCCGATCATTTTCTTATTTGGTATGAAGTTGTATTAAGGAAAGAGGATGAAGCCTATTGATTTTGGTGTGGGGCGGATTCATGGTTGCCATGGTAACCATGATATAAAGAAATAGTTAAGATTACCTTGGTTCGGGGGATACATGTGCTCGGCTGCGCGACCCGCCGAGCGCGCAATTTCTAGTTTTAGATAAATTGTTTACAATAACTGTACAAAATCTACATGACAGGAGAGCAGCATGCCTTACCGCTGTAACAGACAAAACTATTTCAAATTTAAGTTTCAAATTGTACATTATCTACATTGTAATTTGTCATTTAGCTGTGGTTTAAGAAATATTAGGGACGTTTTTAGCATAGCCATAGATTCACTATTTCACTTAATATGCTCGGACAGGATAATACCCTATTAGTGATGGGAATCAGCATACATATGTATTGCACATGTATGCTCAGATTTACATACATGTACAGTAGTCGGTAATCCACCGTAGCATTTATAAGTATGGATAATTACCAGTAGTATTCAAAGAATACGGCTGGATATTGAACAATCACAGCGTGTGGTACGTTTTAATAGAACGTAGTGAAAACCTCTCTCTCACAATAGAATCTGAGGTTTGCGAGCCTCGTATGGTTGGTAGGTAGGTCGGTCTCGTTCCCCCCGAAGAGGTGGCGATCGTCCACAACGCCTAATTACTCCGCGACAAAAGCTTCCCAGCTAGCCGTGCGGGAGCCGTTCGTTTGCGTGTGTATGCGTTGTCCCGAATTGAGACTGTTTCCATTCCTTTTCTTCTTCACAGCAGATGGGTTGGCCTTGCCAAAATATTTGTTCTCGATATATATTTTTCTTCTAAAAAGGTTCCTTTGATATTAATTGAAATGCAATGAATGCGTCAGAAATGTGTCTTGTTTATATTGACTCTTTCCTCCTGAGTTTAACCATGGTTTAACCTTGCGAAGCCATTTGAAGAAAGGAACATTTTTTTCCTCATACGTGTGAGAATAGTATTCTCTCTGGTTGTGACGGGTTGTAGAAATATTTTGAGAGCTTTGTGTGCATGAAAAATAATCTCCCTGTCCCCTTTTTGATAATTTGTGATACACTGCTTCAATATTTTCTTCTCAAGCATCTTCAAATACACAAATTATGAATCAATTGCTGATTTAATCATTAAATTCGCTCTAAAACATGAGTTTAAAGAATAAGATTTCTTTCCATAGTCCAACATACACACTTAATTCTGTTCAGAATGTTGCATTTAATAGGATACTAATTATATTTTGCATCAAAATATGGCACACATGTTATTTACTTGTACTGTAACCTTGTTTTTCCTCATTGAAATTTGAACCCGTGAGGTTGATTAATGATAAAATTGTATGTTTAATGACAAACATTTTTTGGAACAATATTTACAAAAAGAAACAGCCTTTGTTCAATACTATCCCTGTACAATACCACCACGCCTCTCATATTACTCCAAAGTACCACTCTATATTTCAGAGTAAATTAAACAGGAGCCTCAGAAATTATAATTAAAATATACATGTATGAGTAAAGCCCTATCGATCAACTAGAAATGTCCACATCCTACAGTATGAAGGTCAGTGCTAAATCAACATACATACGTAATATCGTAATGTACATCGAGAACCCTTCCACTGAGTGACATTCTATACTACGCGTAGATATTTTTATGCAAGTACGGCTAGATTAATTTTAGTATCAGATCATACATGCGTGCCATACTATTTTGATCTACCAACCATTAGCCAAATATCACTGTGGCGTAATTAAACTTGGTGGAAGGATGAAAATTGTGGAAGCCACAAACGCGTCCATTTGCCACATATATTTATCTGTGTATATAAATTGCTTTAAATACATACCTGCTATTCGTAATGGGTAATTTGTAATTTTGTCATTTGTACGATACATTGTAATTCTGGAAATGAGGAATGACATGTATTACGTTACTATTTACGTATCTAGTAGAACATGAATGAAAAGCCATGCAGATATGTAATTATCGCATCAAGAGAATGCTAAATTACTGATATCATCTCCACCATTTTTTGTAATTTAAATCTGTGTTTCTATTTCGAAAGAAGACATTTTTACAAATTAATATTGATCAGGATACTGGCCCATGTAATCAAGATATGGAGACAGTTGGAAGCAATATTCATGATTCATATTTTTCAAACATAATTAGAATTGTCTACATTTCCTACTTTATAGTCCTTACCGGAAAAAAAACACTGCAGCACATGAACATAAATATATAAAAAAACACAGTTTGGGTTTGTAATGTTCATTAACCTGGATGGATATGTTGGTACTTTGAAATTAGAGACCTTAAAGGGTACCACCACCCAAAAATTATATTCATATTAAAGAAACGTAACATCTTTAGTATTCTATTCCATCAATAAGTTCACAAAAATATGTTTCCAGAAAAAATATATAATTGAAAAACGCATCACCATTCTAAGGCATGCGTTAATGCGGTCTGAATAGCGAAGACTGTTGTGTGCAGAGCGAAGAAATCACCCGGGATTCTATTGTCTACAGACGTACGCGTAAATAGCATTGGCGCACTCGCCTGTTGGGAACCAGGAAATAGTAGTGGTTCCGTAAGTGGTAGAAATTAATTGCTTTGTTTATGAATTACACAACCCATTGCAAATTGTTGGGTATCTATTTGATGTCAGAAAACGGTACCAAAACCTATAATAATGTGTTGATCTTTGCCTGGTGGTCCCCTTTAAAATAAATTATGCATTGATTGTGATCTGTTTATGAGGTGTCGACAGGGTCGTTACCATTGGAATGAGAGAATATGGTAGAAAAGGTCTAATAACATATATTTTTACCTTCATTTAAACTATGAAATTAGAGAACTCTGAATAATTTAGCTGCATATAATGTGATCCCGATGTGTGGTTGGAAAAAAATCTCATTGAAATTCGAACAGGTCTATCAAATTCAGACAGTAATTTTCAAAGTGCAATACAAATTGTAATTTTGTTGTGGTTAGGGTTAGGGTTTTTTGATACTGCATTATTTGTACTTATTGAGTTGCCCATAAGACTTCCAAGACAAAACTTTTTAAAGATTAAAAAATATAGTACTGTATGTGTGTGTAAACCATAATTTTGCCAATAATTGTTTATTCATGTAGATTTGTTTCCATAGTTCCTATTAATTTGTCAAAAATCCACTTCTTATGTGCATAAATTCTAAAATTTCAATTTTGGTTCTACCATCTACATCATTCCATAATGAGCTGACGATACCCAAACTGTATGCAACTGAAATGTACATTTGTTTACTACATGTATACTAAATATGTAATCACCATGTACTACCTACTGTATACATAATGTACATGTTTTCTTTTGCAGTATTTCTAAATGTCAGTCTTTATCACTCCGCATCAAATGTACGGACAAAGCATCAATCTCCCCATTAAATCTGTTTGTCTGATGTTGGAGATTTGTGTTAGAGAAGTGGAGTGTGAACGCTTATATATTGGGAACACAAAAGACGTTTTGGTTGTAATGTAAACTGACAAGCCGAGGGTACCCCCATCAAGAATTGACATGTCGCTGCCAAAGAATGCTCAATGAAATGTCTATTAACAAAAATCTGAGAGAAATATTGAACTTCAGGTTATAGACAGAGCACTAACCTTCCGATAATGAAGCATGTACATGTAGTACAGCTCTCTGCTGCCAGATTTAGGAAGAAATGTGTTTATTCTGTAGGTTCATAATGTTCAAAATAACTATTAGATGAAAGTTGACAGATTTTTAATATATATCAGAGTTAGATTTGTATTGAGAAATATTAACCTCTTCCCTAGTACTAGATAATGCAATTCCAATATATAATCATTACACAATATACCAGATTCCTGTAACCAGTGAGTTAACAAAACATTGATTCCCTTATAATAAAGTTCCATGGTGGCAATTGAGTTCAATTTGGTTTGAGCCACACATCCTAACAGCTAAATCCCAAGAGAAGAGAATGTAACGTGCCTGGGGTTATGTTTCTTCAAAAACAATTTCTCATCGTCTTTTCGTCTTTTGATAAAGAAAGAAAGTCTGCATTGATTTGACATATTTCTCCCTTTTTTTGTAATTTTTTGTCTGAAAGCCTGATATAGAATATGTATACATGTCGTACCTCATCATATAGATATGTCACGCTTGATTTTAGCTGTGATTTCTTGTTTGATGAAGAAAATTGTGTAACTTCATTGAAACCTTTTTGTCGCTACACATGGTTTGAAATGAAAGAAATGTGGAAGATTTGATGCCCTTTTCCTCACAAATAAGTATTCTTTGTGTAAAGCTAAAACTAAAAGCAATATTTATAAATCGAACTACATGTATAGAAATGGCAAGAAAATGAAATAGTTACCAACAACATTACTTCTTAGAGCTGAAAATGATTTGTATTTGTTGTAAAAAATTAGAAGCGTTCTACAGCTTTTTCAGAGTCCAAGCATTTCGATACAGATGAAGTTGAAGTTCATTCAATACAAAGAGCATGAACTTTGGCAAAGAAAGAACACAAAAACCCACAGAGAATGCTACTTCTGATGAAGAAAGAAAGAAAAAAAATAGGGGAGAAAATTTGTCACAACTCAACAATGCAAAGCATGAGTTAATAAAACAGCAATCCAGAGAATGCCAACTGAAAGAAAGCGGAGAAATTTTTGGTTACAAACGCACAATGCGAGGCAAAGCTTATACTAGAACCTCGGGGACAGACTGGGTGCGACATGCGTGCGAGTACTGCTCGGACGAAATTACCGCTAAATACAAAAACGGTATATATTCAGTTACATCCCCGGGTGTATTTTGGGACTGAGCTGCGGATGATTGGCACGTAATTGTAGATTTATGGAGTTAAATCCCTTTTGTTGTTATATAGCCTATCAAAAACACACCTTTTAAACTTTAAATTCTACTTCTAGTGGTCTGAAATTCGGAGATGAACCTTCACCCTGAAATGTCAGGGATTCTGTCTTTTTCTCTTGACAATTAATACGAACAATACTAAGGCATGGTTGGTAGAAAAACTCAGATTTTTTTTTGATTAGTTAGAATAGCAAAATATAAGTCTTTCAAATCATTTACATAACAGCATTGGGACATTCCCGAACTCTC
The DNA here is from genome assembly GCA_037951105.1 of Echinarachnius parma. Lineage (NCBI taxonomy): Eukaryota > Metazoa > Echinodermata > Echinoidea > Clypeasteroida > Echinarachniidae > Echinarachnius > Echinarachnius parma. The sequence continues at coordinate 20,564 of JBAMJV010003372.1, read as the reverse complement.
TTTTCCTAAGTTTTCCTAAGTTTTTACAAGTCAGAACAGCCTACAATGTTCATGCCTCCTGAGAAAAATTACTTTGGTGGAGAACATACTGTAGTACTGGTGCATTCTTGAAATATCAAAAAAAGTTTATAAAAATAGTAACCCTTGTTGGACATTGTATTTGTGGTGCATAGCTCTTCCCTATGCAGGCATACATTTTTAGATGAAAACTTTCTCATTTCTTTTAAAGCTAGTGAAAATGGGCCTCTTGGTATTCTTCAAGTTTGTAGCTAACCGTTTAGAATTTGAAGCTTCTCCAGTAATGGACTGGTCACGTTTTGTTTGAGCAATAGTTATTTACACGCCTGCTTCAAACCCCTACAAAAGTCTCTGTATATTATACATCTGCCCTTCTTTTACCATTTTTCATTCTATCTTGTTCTCTTTCTATTTCTTTTCTACCTCTTGGGAACCCCGCAAAAGGTTCTGTACTTACCCCATGACCTTCTCTCTCCGCCTTTTCTTCTCTTTCCTTCTCTTTCTAGTTCTTTTCTTCTCTTTCGTTCTCTTTCTAGTTCTTTTATTCCTCTTGGGAACCCCGCAAAAGGTTCTGTACTTAACCCAGGACCTTCTCTCTCTGCCTTTTCTTCTCTTTCCTTCTCTTTCTAGTTATTTTCTTCCTCTAAAAGTACCTTGGGAAAAGGTTTTATGTAAAACATCCCCCTCTCTTTCTCCATCTTTCCTTCTCTAGCCCTCTCTTTCTTTTTCTTTTCTTTCTGTTCGGAACCCCTGAATTAATATCTGTAAAATATAATGTATTTTATCTCTCCATCTTTATCCCTCTTTCCTTCTCTATCCCTCTCTTTCTATTTCTTTTCTTCCTCTTGGGAGGGACAAAGCGTGCCAAACTTTGCCCCTCTTCGATGATAGATGACTTACTTTAAACAGAGGAAAATAAACAGTGCAAAGAGATGGAGAGAGAGGTGGCTAAAAGCTTGTACACAAGAACTTGAAACAGGAAAAAAGAATGCCTGGTGTATGTATACATTGTAATTGAACATGTCCACATTGATGGTTGTGGTATGTGTGGATTGGGTGGGGTGGGGGTCTAATTTTTTAGTTCCATGGGGGTACATTTTCATACATTTTGTATACATGTATTCAAATGTTTTTAAATCAGTACTCTCTAAAAGAAGAATAATTTTGTCGGATTCAATTTAAAAACAAATAAATGTAACAAATTAAGCTGTGCCAAGTTCATTGATAAGTACTGTACTATATTTCCCTCAGTTGATCTCCATTATTTTGACAAATTTATTGACCAGTACCAGCTGTTACTATTATTGATTTCAAACTTTACAAAACACATACACACACAAACACACACACACACACACACACACACATGAACAAAAGGTAGACCATCATTTGTGATATTTCCTAGGGTCTTTCATTGTTGAATTGTGTTTTGTAAATTTTGAAGAGCTCTATTTGTAATAAGCTCCTGTATAGGCACGTTCATTATTGAAAAGTGTGAATTGATTAAACCGAGGTGAGATATTTTGGTGGGGCCGCTGGTGTAATCCACTGGTATTACATACAGCCTATATACAGGGAAAGTGGTGTGATCTTTAAACAGCAGGGAAAAAACATACAATTGTTATTATCAGGGGCTTTTTTTTCAACCATTTTAGTATTGAAATAGCATTCGGAGATGTATTTTGCATTTTAAACCTCTATGCAAATTTACTAGGGCTCTTTAAAATAATGGGGGCACTTTTGGCATTTCGGGGACTAAATCGCACTGAGCCTTACTGTTAAACAGTATGAGTCTTTATAGAAACACTATGAATCTTTAATAAAAAAAAGTGTGAAAATTATAATCGACATGGTGCCAAAAAGATATATTTAGTAAAAAGCAACTACATTGATCTTTACATACATGTACATGTGAATATTTCTCTGGTCTCTACACGTACTACACATGTAGGTCTGTCTGTAGGTGTGTGGTATAAAGAAAACAAACTTATCAATTCTGCGTGTAGATGATAATGTATCCAATCGAGGAGACAATAGAACTGTCCAAATAACACTCCCTTTTATTTTTTCGACGCAAAACTGGCCGGAGCGTCCCATCCTTCCATGACTGAAGCTGTCATTTGTTTCACAACATTGAACAGCAATACTTTTTGAGCTCAAATGGTGTGGAAGAATTTCACAGACTCGAGCTGAGGTGTGTGAGAAAATTTTCATTTTGAAGTGAAAGATTTTGTTTTGTGTGTTTCGTTTTGTAGGTTGTAATAATCGAAACCCTGACACTAAACGAAGAAGTGCATGCTTTTGTCCTGTATGTTTTTCCTTTTTTTTCTTCTAAAAAACGATGTTGTATATTGTTCATATTTATTTGTAAAAGGCCAAAGTCAGAATCTGTGAGAAAGAGTTTGTTTTTCCAAAGCAATGGTTGATCAAATTTGTTCCCTTCTTCATAATGCATTTTCTACAACCATGTATTGTCCTTGTGGCATTGTATGTGTTGTCGGGGTGTTGTCAAGACATTTTCTCCTGTTTGGATAAACTTTTTGTAGATTATAAATATGGACTGTTTCCAAAGAAGAACACTTAACTCTAGAGGTAGAACGTCCAGTGCAAGTGTTTTTAACTCTCTCCCATTTTGATCATTTTGTCTTGAAAATGTTGCTGATTTTATAGGCATTTGGCTAAATTCCAGTTGTCATGGTAACACATTGCTTCTGATCTTAAAATTAGTCAATTTTCACAAAAGGTTAGACCAATTCTTTACTTTTTCGTTACTGTTTCAGACTTTGTGAAGCAGTCTTAATGTATTTCTTTGATTTATTTGATGTGAAAAGTGTGAATGTCTATAAAACTCCACCGTCCTTCGTACGCTTCTACCTCAATGGTCGGATCGGACGGAGGTGTAAGAGACGTGGTGTTGGAAAGAAGGAAGGGCTGCAGCCGGTGTTTGCCTTGGCTGTGTTTGCTTAGCAGAAAAATAAGCAAGAGGATTCAAATAATATGTCTTGTCACAAGCTAGCCTTTCTGTAGCGGTTCGTTCGTTAACTTTGTTCGTTTGTGAGAGGCTTGTCTTACCACGCTTTTGTAACCTCTTTTTTTTTTGTGTGTGTCTACCTTCTTTTTTTGAATCCCGCATCATTTGGCTGATTGTTTATGTTTATTACCAATGCACTAAATGCAGGTTTTAAAAATGTTCAAATGAATAATTTACTTGGTTTGTTTTTTAAAATGCAAGTGGTTAAACGGTTTAAAGCCATGTTTTATTTATTGCAGGTATAAATTGTCCCCAGCAATTCAAACAATATATGCAAAAAAAATCTCCATTTGTCTTGAATCAATGTTCAATACATGACATGTATGTTTTAACACAATGTGCACCCTTTGGCTTACATTTACAGTATGTGCATCATCTAAATGTAGATCTGGATGATTTCTTATGGCTAATATGACTTCTGTACAACTCAGTGTGGTAAAGTCACAAATACTGATTCTTTCTTTTGAAATCAAAAGCCCCTTTCATGTCAATCAAAAGGCTTTTGAAATTATTGTTTTGATTTAACCCGCTCGCCGCCGCTTGTTACATTGCTTATTAGGTTCGTTTGCTACTGGGGAAGCGGATCATAATTGTATTATCAGGGTAGTAGCAGAAAATTGCGTGTGAGGATGCGAAAATAGCTCACGGCAAAAAGAACTGAATGGAAAGAGAGAATACAAAAAAAAAAGAGACTGGTTTTGAAAAGCAAGCTTGCATGCATTGACAATGCAACGAGAGAAAACGCATTTAGAAGGCATAAAAGATGGTTGCCATTCCATCATGTGCAGAATACGGGTGATTCTTTTTCACGTACATATGTATGTGATGCTTTGAAAACAGATGAATGCGGCAAACTCAGGCAGGCCCACATTGCCCCACACAATGTATTTAACATTGTATTTAACAATGTATTTAACATTGCCTGAAGATAAATAACATCATGACTTGTCACATTTGTGTAAATAACAGCTTTAATAAGCACAAATGTACATTAATGTATGTGTTTCTAATTAGCATTCTTACATGTATGTACATGTAATATGAATAATAATAAGATTGATACAGACTCAGTCTATAGATTGCATTGACATGATAACAACTAGAACAGCATAAAAAACAGAATGCTGTAAAGTGTGATATAATGCTAATTTAAGTTATTTTAAGTTCCTGGAAAGTTACTCTAAAAATCAAAAGCTAATCTGAAGATATTACTTTACATACATGCACATGTACAATAAATGTGCGTACAACTTTTCTTGTGAAATATCCTCACATTTGTTCAATCTTAAAAAGTGGTTCTTTATTCTGAACGCTGTCTCACCCCAATTTCTCTGAAAAGAAGATAGAAAATCCTTTAATTTGAACATAAAATTCACCTTTTTGTTCATAAATATGTGGTTCTACATGTTTACAAACCCAACATGTTCTTTAGTGGACATTACGTTGTACATTGTTGCACATGAAATCATTTTACAATATAAACTAGTTAACCCTTTCTTTCTTACATCTACATGTATCCTACTTCTCATTGAATTATCACATGGCACATGAGGCAGTATGCAATTGGTTAAACTATCTGTCAATGCTTTATGGTGCATCCAGTAGGTAGTATAGTCGAACCCCCCACATTGTACACCCAACGATTTAACTGACCAAACAAATACTTTTCCACAAAAGATGTCTCCAAACTGAATCATCCGTTTATTGCCCATTTTGGGGAATTCATTTACCTCCACCAGCCCGAAGAGGCAGAGGTAACATTTAATCCCCCGAATAAAAGAATTTAAAAACCGGACAGTCGGTCAGAATTGCTTTAGGAGGAATTTATGGACTATTCAAGAGCTCGAAAATTGCCCAATAAACAGACTGTAAAACAAGACATCAAAGGAACGAAGATGTCATCGCTATTCAGACATGACATGCTCCCATAGTTTTGAGATATTTTGTTGGAAGTTTTGAGTGTGGTCATGATTTTTAGAAAAAAAGGACGAACATTTGACAAAAGTTGTTTTACAAGAACTCGAAAATTACCCAATAAACAGACTGTAAAACAAGACATCAAAGGAACGAAGATTTCATCGCTATTCAGACATGACATGCTCCCATAGTTTTGAGATATTTTGTTGGAAGTTTTGAGTGTGGTCATGATTTTTAGAAAAAAAAACACGAACATTTGACAAAAGTTGTTTTATTTCTTAATTAAATACCCACCATTAAACGGTCACTCACACTGACATACCATTGTGACAGAAATTAACGTCTAGCAAATTATAACATGGCTCATTGTGAGCTGAGACTTCCAAGTATCATTAGGTAGGCTATTTGGAGAGTTATTGTTTTGTTTTACTCGCGCAGGAATAAGTAAGTTATTTAGAACAAGTAGTTTATCAAGGAGGTACATCTCTAGGAAAAATTATAGAAAGTGTATTTTTATAAATAAATGAGATGATTTAGTGCAAAATGGCAATCTTTGGAATAACAAAATAACAAATACAGTTATCTTTCTCAATACTCTTGCTATGGCTATCTAGACCAGTAACCCATAATGTCCAGTGAATTTTTTGTTCAGAAAAAAAAAATGTGGAAAGTAGTAGCACAGATAATGGTTACAGTTCAAATGAAAAATATGATGATGAACTATAGGATGTTAATGTGAAGGTTCTTGTAGCGATGTTGAGGCGCGCCATTCATTCACACATTTTCAAACCAAGGATGCTTTCTATCAGTGAATAATCATTTCATTGATGGTGTACTTGAAAATGAGATTCATTTGTCCATTCATTCATCCATCAACGGATCAACCAAGGACTAATCTACTTCCTCTCTTCATCAGCAAATATATTTGATAGACGCATGTTATTCATTAAATTTCAATTTAATATTCAACCAAGTTTCTAAATTTAAATATTTTTCATTAGTGAAGGGACACAATGTTGCAAATACGGCAGCTTTGAATTGACACTTGTGGCAGATAAAGAATGTATTTGATTGATTTGATATACCGTATTTAATGGAAAAAATAAATGAACCTAATCAAATTGAGTTGATGGTACACAAGTTGTAGTATGGACTTTTGATGTAAATTAAAGGTTATCAAAAACCCTTAATAAATCTTTATTTACGATCTCATTTGAGGATGATTCTTCATCCATTTTTATGATCATTGCTTAACTTAATATGCTGAGTCTGATGCTTGGCTCAGTTCTAAAGATAAAGTACATTTTTGTCAAAACCAAATTCTCTTCATTGGATTAAGATTACGCTTGACTGAGACAAAACACACTATTTGAGGCAACATTTTTTTATTCAAAGCTTTTTTTGATCAAGGGAGTTGCAAATTTAATTTTAATTTGCGGTTGCAGTCGAGTCATGTCCGTGATGGTTCTAAGAAAGTATATATTGTATCAAAAATTCATTGGTGTAACTGTAAGGCTCGTTACTGAAGTTCAAACCTAATCGACACATGACTGCACAAGACACACTTTAGTGGACACATTTTTTGTAATATTTATTAAGTTTATCAAGGGAGCCGTAAATTCAATTCCTTTTTTGCGGTTGTGATCGAAGTCACGTCGCGTGATGGCACGAGGCGAAACGTCCCTCAACCAAGACATGCTCATTGATCTCGGGATTCTTGGTCCGTCAGTGCAAATTTACTCTGTTAGGTGATCAAGGTAGCCAACGAATCAACCAATAATTAGCAAATAAAAAGTAAGAATTGGTCTTTAAATCATCATGGAAATTGAAAAAGGGAAGAACAAAAGAAAATTGCATGCATGCTTTTTTTAGGTGAACAACGTGCATCAAATCTAAACCACCAAACAAAGAAAATTTACTCCTTTTAAGTTATCAAGGTTACTTAAAAAAATTAGTTAAATAAAAGTTGATTGTTGCTTCAAATGGGTGAGTGGTTACCAAAGAAAAAAAATCAAACAGAAGTCAATTGAACTGAGAAATGAAGCAAACAAAAAAAGTAATTTATGGTTACTTGAATTTGGATGGCTGGTGGGTGCATGGTTATTTGAACTTGAGTTCATTATAATACACCTGTAAATACCCTCTTCTGTCACAAGGACACTGGTATCATTTACAGATAATGTACATAATTATCTATTCTTTCAAATATTTGATCTAAATTCTGTCATCTCACGCTACCTAAAGGACGTTATTTATCTTCATTGTTTTCTTGTTCTAATATTTTGTGACCAGTGCATCTTTGTTTTATGAGTTATTGTCAATGGTAACAAAGTAAATAACAGAACAATGCAATTTGAATTTGATTTTAATTGCAATTGCAAGGGAGCTTAGAATTCTAAATTCAGTGAAGCATAGTTCATACAGTACTAGTTTTAAAATGATGGCAATATTGTAAATAATTCAAAGCAGTAGTTGAGATATATGCAATCTATAATACAACAAATTTAATACCTGCTTTAATAGAAAATTGTCCTTTCGAATACAGAACCAAGTATTGTAATTTCAAGCCATTATAGGAATTCCGCGTATAGATTTTAAAAAGTGATAAGCCACAACGATAAGGTCCTAGTGGTCAGATATTTAATTTTTTTTTTTTTACAAACGCCATTTTGCTTTTTGTCATAGGTGGGGTAAGGCGGTCACTAAAAGGTTGTTCAACCAGATGAGCGTATTCAATTTGGTGGATCTCTTTCACTGGGGCATAAGGCAGGGGGGGGGGGGGGGTGGTGGGGGGAGAGCATAATCACCATAACTTATTTAGCTATAGGGCAACTGCACTGGCGTGGAAAGGACACACAACAAAAATTGAAAGAAAAGGAGAAAATTTGAAAGAAATACATAATGAACGTCCTTCTTGTCACCTCGTCGTTCAACTTCAGCCCATCATATTTTATCTCGGAATTGAAAAGCTTGACTGCTCTAGTGCTCATCCATGCATGGCAGCTATTATGATAATTTCTTTTTATTCCAATTGTTCGTGTTTCTTTTCAATTTCATGGCAAGGTAAGATCTATGGTTATATGATAAACCCTCCCCCTTTTTTTCTATAGAGAGGCAAAGGGAGTAAATTTTGGTTAGGTGGCGCCAGGATTTCTGGCCGGTGCGATCAGGCAACCGTTGCCAGTTCTGCTTTGTCTTCATCCGCCATGGCCCATGGGCATGCGATTGTTGTCGAAGCGATATGAATCTACGCTTCTTTCTGTTCTGTTGTCATCATCGTCGATGGGGAAGAAATATTTCTGATATTTCCACCGAGCGATTTTTGTATTATTTTTTTTTATCCCTGCTCTTGCGGTGGGCTTAGCCAACTGTTGAATCAGGGGGAAAAATTGTGGGTTGATAAGGGGATATTCATGAGGTTTTGAGTGAACGCTAAGCCCCAGTGTTGTGCTCTCAGCAATTACGCATACACACCAAAATGGCGATGGCCAAATTGATAATTTATGATATTATTCTCATCCCATTAATTCACACAAAAAGAGAGAGAATTCTACTAACTATGCAGGTGTTTTGTAAATAATGAGTTCCCATCGTGGCTTCTCATAGGTTTTGACCCATTGATATGAAATAGATATTTAGAATTGATAAAAAGGCGAGGCCTTTTCACCAATGGAAAAGGACGAGGTACGCGACCTTTCCTTTAAATAGAATTAGGAGCACAATACATTGTTATTTTGAATAATATCATAATTGATTGGTTTTCATAAGGACTTTGTTGTTTGGCATGATTTATTTTAGGCTAAAAGGCTGAAATGCAAATACCAATGCCATGAGTATTTAAATACTGTTTAAAAAAAAAAAAATTCCTCCTACCATTCCATGGTGATTCACATTGAATGCGACTAAGCACAGCTATTTTGTATAATACATCCACATCTAAACACATTTAACAAAAGTGAGTATGTGTTCTTTTTTTCAAGTTTCAGATAATGTTATAACTTCTAGGAGAAATTAATGATTTTTCATTGATATATGGAATGAAATTACAAGAACATTAAAAGGATTGAATTTGAATAGTAATATTATATAAATTAAAACCCTTTTTACAAATAATATGCAGATGTTTTAGAATGTTTAAATGGTTGTCTAAACATAACATGAATACATTCTTAAATGGCACACACTTTTACCCTTTTTATGGACTGGAAAGATTTGTTTCTTCCAAAATATTCCTTTAAATAATATCTACATGTACACTGAATATTTACACCTCTGAGTGTTTGGCTAGGCGAGAAAATTTGTCATAATCTTGTGTTTGTTTTTGTTCAGACAGAATTTTGGTGAAAGGGAGTGTAATCAAACAGTTTGTTTCTTGCTATTCTTACCCAAGATTTGTGTTACCACCTCCCAAAATGGGAATGCTTCTGTACACAGTCCTTTCTATGCCCATTTCACATCTATATATTTTTTAGTCATAACTGGTCATTCTGCTAGGATCGAAAGCTAGGCTTAATACTGACTCTCACTTTATTACACTGTCTATTTTTTAGTAGTTTTATTATTTTCCGTATGAAATGCACGTAGAAACATCAGTTATTATTATTAGTACTAAAGTTTGTATTTACATTATCACATACCAATAAGAGAGCTAGATCGAGAAAGCTGCTGTGACAAACTTCCGAGTTAGCTAGCTGCCAACTAGTTAAGTTCCCATGACATTTCCATAACATAACCCTCTCAAAATAGATTTGATTTGCATGTGAATCTTTTCATACACAAATTTAGACTATTTTTTGGTATATTTTAGGTGTGAAAAGGGCGTGAAACAGAGATTACAAAAAATACACACAAAATAGAGAAGACAACAAAAAAAGCTTCTGTAAAGAGGCTCCTTGAGATGGCTTGTCATTTGCATTGTACCCTTGATACTCTTCATATTGGATATTTGCTTTCCAGTGATTAGCATAACAATGGCGGCAATGCAATACCCTGAAACGTAAACGAACTTGGTCACTTTTTGTCTACAATAGGTGGTGGCTGAAGCATTCACGGAGCAAGGCCAGCAAGGCCAGGGAGTCTTTTATCAACTGACTGTGCTGTTACGTCTTGTGACAATGCTCCCTCCAGTATATATAAGTAACAGAGAGGAATACTAACTAATTATGATAGCTGAGTAATATATATGTGTGCACAAGGAGCAAATACATGTTGTTGTATGTGTGTAATATTAATGACAATTTGTTTGGTTGTTAAAAGAGTGATATCTCTTATTTTTATCATACATAAATTACAACATATATACACATACCAAAATAAAATGCATGTACTAATTAGTGAATAGTAATATAAACTCATTATATATGAATTGTGCTAGAAACAAAGGCAAAATGAAAGAGGGATTTCATGTACATGCTTTACATAGTAAGTAAGGTTAATTAACAAAGTGATATACTTGATACTTATGCCAGAATCTATATAGTCAAATTTATGTACAATTTGTATTACTCACTTTATTTTACTCAATGTAATTGAAATGCTGTACTGCTGTAAAAGCTGTTCAGGGACGTTGTCTATCGTCTGTACAAGCTTCCCCTTCAAGCGCATGTTATACACAGGCACACACTCATTTGTATACTATTTATTTTCTATTTAATGATTCATACAAGAGGAGATAAAATTCATAGTGTTGTGAGATGCTAGCGACCCTTTGAAAGAGATGATGGCTCAAGCGTTTTGTATAAAGGTCAGGTCGGCCTTTTGTGCCGGCATCATAATAATTCAGTATCTTTTTTTGACTTTCATAAAAACAGAATTCTAAAGGGGTCCACAGGGAATTGGCATCTATTGGCTGCATAGAAACATTTTTTTTTTAAGGCATATATTTGTTTGTAACTGGTTTTGAAAATTGTACAGAAAAAAGGGTACAAGAGAGGCAAATAAGATGAGGACTGTGCATTCACAATTTATATAAAATTGCCTATATAGTGCCTACTGCACTGTAGTACATTTTCGAGCTGTTATGGAATCCCAAAAGCTGAAATAAAATTGCATGCAAGACTGTCAATTTTATGCCAAGATTTTTACTTACATACATTCCTTTAATTCATTTAATTTGTGAGATTTCTTGGGTAGGTAGATGCCCCAAATACCACAAAGAAACATAGTGGTGCCCTAGTTTATTTAGAGATTGATTTGATTGCGTTTACTCAAAGGTTTTTAAATGGGATATAAAATAAATGTCATTATAGGAGCATTAGTCCTGTTGTAATGTTCTTGTGTGTTTGTGAATTAAAGTGGTCACGCTTCCCCATTGGTATCTTCACAATGTCAGATAAGACGTTAAGAGTCTCTTTTTGTTCATTAAGTGATGGTATTTAGTGCCTATTCATAGGTTCACTCAGTATTTGACACCTCGGTATTGGTAAGGTGTGATTTTTAAATCGATAATAAAATTGTCCTAATTTGGGCTTAATGTGGTTTGTTGACGTGACTGTCTTCTACATTTAGGGATCTATGCCAAGCTATCTTGTAAATATATGAATATGATGTAGCCTGTAGGAGGAACATGCGGATATGGAATTTTACTTGTTTATTTAACCAGAACTGATGGATGGAGAAAATATATTGAGAAGACGAATATCTCTCTTATAAAATATACTCTCACAAAACAAAATAGCTCGTTCTCATTTGTTGAGAAAAGAGGAGTATTTTTTTCGTGACCCATTGTATTTGTAGGAACTATGTACACAGTTTACATACATGTATTCTAGTTTCTACAACATGTACGATGTAGTTAGCTAAAATTGATGCTGGCATTATACAAACACTCCCCACGAAGTTCACGTTTTAAACGCCACACCCAAATGGCTGTCAAGTATAATACAGAAAACTATAGCGGTCATGTATGTACCCTTCACAAGTTTTTTGAGTATGTTTCCCAAGAATGTTTACATAGGACATTATGGTGGGTGTATTATAGTACCCTCATGTTTAGCAAGGTCCAAGTCTTTATAGTTTCTTAGCCCTATAAAGGCTAAGAATGTTTATAGTGGGTGGACGCAAGGAGTTCCTGTTCCTAGTAAGTCCTTGGTGCAACAAGTAGGTCCAGGATTGTATAGTACCCTCATATTTCATAAGGCCCAAGTCTTTATAGTTTCTTAGCCCTGAGTCTTAGAATGTTTATGGCGGTTGCAAGCAAGGAGTTCCTGTTCCTAGTAACTAGTAACTCCTTGGTGCAAGTAGGTCCATGATCATTTAGTACCCTCATTTTTCATAATACGGCCCAAGTCTTTATAGTTTCTTGGCCCTAAGAATGTTTATGGTGTGTACAAGCAAGGAGTTCCTGTTCCTAGTATTACTCCTTGGTACAGGTCCATACTTACCCTCATGTTTCATGAGGCCTTAGTCTTTATAGTTTCTTAGCCCCTAATCTATTATCTAGCCTATGTTTGCACAAATATGGTGTGTACAAAGGGGTTCATTAGATGAGTATTGGTTTACAGCCTGGGTCATTAATGGTCAGTAGGGTGGCCATAAAGTGGGATAAAGAGAAAGAGATTACTGGTCCTTTTGGTCATTTGATTATCATGTCTGGTGCTGGACAACAATGAAGTGGTCTTTAGCTATATTTGATTCACCAGTAGCCATTAACCTTTTTAGGCTTGATGACCATTAATTAGGACTTATTATGTGACCATGTATCTGTGCAGGTTAGGTGGGGTTATTTATAGGAACGCACTCTCTGGGTTAGTATTTGATACAGATAGACAGATGGATGGATGCATGGAAATAAACAAAATACATGCAATCTTTTTTTATTTGTATACATGTTTGTTTACAAATACAAGTTTAAGATAAAAACTCACAAATTCAAAGTAAATACTTGTATAACTTGTGTAATAAAATAATATTATTATTTTATTACACAAGTTACGCAAGTTTTTACTTTGAATGCGTGAGCTTTTAAAAGTTTGTATTACTAATTTGTAGCCTTTGCATTCATCCCTTCTTAGAGTCTGGTTATTGGGCCAAAATTACTTGTGTTTTATACAATTTTATGCAAATAAAATAAACTATTCAGACTTGAGTCATATTTAAACCTCTCATGCTGAGGAATGAAATTGCTTCTTTATCTAAGAAGTCCCACAATTATTTTTGGTAATATTTTAAGCAGCATTTTAGAAACCACAATTGAATTGAGTACATTTTAGCCTGTTTTTGTGAAATATATGAAAATAACTGATTTTATGGAAAATATATTATTAGCACAATGTGAAACCCTCCAAATTGTGCCATTCTTTAATCGATCCTAGTTTTGACAATAGATGTTAAAAATTTTCTCAAAACATCAGACTAAATTTGAATGGCCAATATTGTTTGGGCAACACCTGCAAAGTTTAAATCAAAACAAAAGTACTACATGTTCACTATACATTGTAGTGATTGTACCATGGTAGATGAAGGATGTATACTGTAGGATGTAGTCTGGCCAAAAATGAATGGTCATTTTCTGACAATGGTATTCAATAGAATAGAGAATGGCCAGTGGTCAGAACTGGTCACTTGTTGACTTGAATAGGTAAAGTTCACTCCTATGATTTCACTTAGGTTTACAAAAGTACTTTTACAATTAACTTTCAACTCACCAATGCCTGCAGTTCAAATAATATTAGTTTTAAATTGTTGTGTGTAGCTTTCACCTAGGAGGAGTAAGAAAGATATAAAAATTTACATTCAGAGTTGCCCTTTTTTTCGAAATGTTCAAATGTTTTAAGTTACTGATCAATACAAAATGTTAACTATTTAGAAGAGATAGGTAAACAACCAAAACAAATAAATATGTATAGTTTAGGTTTCTAGAGGAATCATTAGAGAAAAGAAGTTGTTATAAATTGAAACAAAGGAGTAACAGTGTCTTGTAACTTAAAACAAGTTCAACATACCATGATGCAGGTTTTTGTTTCTAGTTTGATGCAATCCTACCACTTTTCAATTAACGCAACCTGTTCAGTTGTCAGATTAATTTCGAGAAGAAAAAAAAAAAAATGTAGTTGTAGTTTTGTCTAAGGACAGTCCGGTTAATAACCTCCCGGGTCTTTTTTCCGCTTTCAATTATATCGAATCAGCTGAGAGAGAATTCTTTCAGCATATTAAACAGCAGGGTTCTAGGACTCCGTGAGTGGTTTGAAACATTGTAACGGGCATTCATCTTTCATTTCACGCAGCGGGTATGGTGACTCTCAGTGACCAAGATTGAGTTCAAACCAGCATGACCCTTATTGACAATGGCAGTGAATTATCTATGTTGTTGTACATGGTGTAGTGGTGGGCCATTCATATTGAAATTAATATACAGCGTGGCTACAGGACTTGTTGGTAGTACATTACATGATTACATGTATGATCATCTTGCAAGTTGTATTGTGCTTCACATTTGAAACAGAAATATACTAAACAAATTCATGTCTAACTTGCACATGTATCACTATACATTTGTATATTAGCAGAACAAGTAGATAAAATGATAATAAATATTTAATGTCACAACAAAAAATTGTTGTTCAAAGAAAAGTCCAATCCAATTTAGCCACTGACCTTGTTACCTTGAACTTTGTATCTTTTGTTGTGAACACGACAGTTCAATCAATTAGTAGGAATGGAACGGAAGTGTTCAGGTAGTTTTCATTTTACAGGCAGACGTCAATTTCCAGGTTTGAATCAAGAGAACAAATTCATTTTTTAATTTTTATTTTGGCGTAATTAGTTGAAAATAAATGTATCTTGTCATCCCATACTGCTCTCATTTCCATTTTTAATTTTTTTTATTGTTTTGTAATTTTGTAAAGACAAAGTTAAGGCTTAAGCTATGCAGACATCCGTTGTTATTTTGTTCATAATAACATTGTTATCAGTTTATAATAACATTGTTATCATTGTTGATAATTAGTGTTGAAAATATCGGAGCTTGAAGAAATCACGGCAAGGTGATTGCACTTAGAACACAATGCAAAACAAAAAAGTTGACTGGAGTAATTTCATAGCATGCCCCATCACATTAGTACTATGCGAACGTATAGAATACAGTCACATCTTGAGAACTTGGGTGTTTACAAAAAGGATCAAATTTGAGAGGTATGTGTACATAAATTTATCAAAGTCTTTTAACAAAACTGCACTTCTGTCCTGGAGGTGACAACTGTCAACATGCAGATGAAAAGATCGGTGTTTGGGGTCTTCGCACCTTTTTAGATTGATAGTGGGCTTCATTTTTATCAAAATATAAAACATGCTGGTTTTGGCTGAGCTATATACCTAATAGAAATGAAGAGTCAAAACCGAAACAAGTGCGTATTTGTGTGTTTTGATGATTTAATGTTATCTACAACTTTGTTCTTGTTTCAGTTGTAATTTCTAATGATTGGTTCAAGAAAAGTACTTTATGTTTAAATGTCATTGCACCTTTATCAGATACTAAAAGCAAAATGTTTTACTTCAGTCTTCAGAGCAATTTGAATGAGTAGAAACAAAAAAGCACTTTAGGGTTCTTTGCCTTTTCTGATATAGAAACAAAACATATCAGAACAATAGAGCTTGATCATGCATTTGCACCCGCCCCCCCCCCCAAAAAAAACCACAACAACAACAACAAAACAATGCAAAGCCTCAAGTCTCAATTTTTCCCCAAGCAACTTAACCTGTACAGTAATTTTTACCATTTTGTTTTTAATTTCCAAAGTGTAGCCCCTTTAACCCCACCACAATCTCTTCTTTAGCATTGCAGAAATGTTTGGCTTATTTTTTTCCCCAAGATTCTTTAACATTTCAACAGAATGAGCAGCCGATTCTCGTTTTGAGCAAAATGTGCCAAGAAAATCCTTCCAAGGCGATGAGAAATCGGGGATCACTTTTCAAGAATTTCTTGTGTTCCATTGTTTCAATTTATTTACTTCTATTTTATCTTACGAATAAGTTTCAGATTGCATCATTGCTTAGACTTGGTCCAGTGATGGATGTAATTAAGGTCATGTATTCAATTGGACATTTTGTATTCGTTTTGTCGAGCTAAACAACCACTTGCCAGTTGCCATGTTTTTCAGATCAATTTTCCGCCTATCTGCTCAACCCTCAAATATTTAGCTCTTTCTGTCTGTCCTTCTGAGAATTTTGTTTATATCATTTGATGGAATGTTTGTCACCGAGTGAAACTGCGGTCAGATTTTCATCTTGAGTGGAAAAACTTGTTCCAACTAGTGGAAAACATTTTTGGGGAAAAAAAGTGGGGGGGGGGGGGGGGGGGGGAGTTAAAAGGGGAAATTTAGTGCCCCCCCCCAAAAAAAAGGGAAAAAAGAGAAAAAATAGAGTGTTTCTTTACAAAGTCAAAGTGAATGAATTACTCATTACTCTTCCCTCTTGAGGCATGATGCATTAATCACATGTATGATTTTATTATTAAATGTTTGGCTTGGGATATTTTATTTAAACTTGAATATGCATGGCCAGTGTATGATAATGATGTATACAGCTACGTAGCCCCTGAAAAAATGCTCTTGCGTGCTTTTCACCATGGCTGAACAATATTTTTACAAATATATTTTATAGCTTATTAATGTTTAAAACCAGGGAATTCCTATGAGCGTTTTATTATTGTAGAGTTTACGAATTTGACACGTAGCGAACAAGTCAAGGACATATTATTGTAACGATACCGAATAGGAAACTCAAATAAATCTTCTAATTTCATTGATCATGTATAAACTTATCTCACGGAAGATCTCATCATGATAAAATGATTGATGTTACTTTGTTAGTTCAATGTCTACTTACACTTGTTTAGAATCATTATCTGATTGAATGAAGCGAAAAAATGTATAGTAAAAATCCAGACTGCATTAAAAAATGGTAATATTTATCTATCATTTGAATAATAATAAAAGCATACTGATGTTATCGACAGTAATTCAATTTCTATTTTTATAGCCCGACCTGTGAAAGGTTTTTAGAGAATGGATATTAGATAATGAACCCTGATGACTCTGATAACTTTTGGATATGAATGCAAAATGCATTTTGTGGTTTATTTTATATTGTTGCCGCAAATTTATTATTTTGGAATAGTAACTTTTCTTTTGAAAAATGACATTTCCATGTGGTCATACATTTTTAGACCTTTGACCTGTTACTTTTATGACAAACTAGCTGAAATATATTTTCATTTTATATGTTCTTTAATGCTGGAATCTCATAAATTTATATGATTATTATAATTTTTGTTTATTATCATTTAATCATTATCATCATCATCAATCATTATCGTCATCAGTCACATCATCGTCGTCATCGTCATCATGTAATAACTTTTTATTATGAAGGAGACTCGAAGGGAGAATATGAATCAAATGGAACAACACACATATGTCTGTAGTACATAATAACAGATATAGTATGTGCCAGAACTGAGCTATATGTTTGTTTGTTTCCATATCGGAGCCAGTATTTGTCTAGTTTGATAAGTTTTCATTATCTTTTTGTGAACACACGTTTCAACACTTGGATTAACACAGCAGCACACTTAGTGACAGCTATTATCTACATTGTATATTAGACATCATGGTTGTCCTGTGTGGGACAGTGTATATTTATATATCTACATTTATGCTTTAGATATAGGTAGATGTATATAGTTCAAAGTCAAGCCAAACAATTACATTTAATTTAAAATTGTTGTTCAGGTAAACACTACAATCTGTTTGAGATAATTTAGTTTAGTACTAATTTTATATGTGATGACACTGCAAACTTTTTTTAAAAATTGATAATTGGTATTAGTTGATTTATTTTTGGCAAACCATGCATGCAAGCAATACTCTTTATGGATCACTATGCAAATATGTAGTTAACAGAGCTACAAGTATGACAATGGTTAATGTAACACCAACTCTTTTCAGCGATATGTAATCCCCTTTTGAATATTTACCAAAGAAGAAATATAAAAAGGACTGGCAATTTTTGTAAGCGTTTTGACGTCATAACGGCATGACATACTTTCATACACAATGCGCTGACCGATTATTCTCTATGTAAGCAATGATTGCTCTTCGTTTGTTTTTTAATTGAACTCCTTTTCAACGTTTTCATGACCTCGTTATTTTTCTGTGTGTTTAAGTCCATTTCATGTAAAGTTTGACACAGTTTATAATTGTCGCGTGTGAATTCTGTATGCCCCTCACACTTAATATGCATTTTGGGAATCATCGTATTATCATAGTTCCCAGGAGAGTTATAATGAAAAGCGATAAGTATGCGTCAAATTCACGCGCCCACACCACCGAAACGGTCAACCGTCACAAAACGTATTTGAAGAAGGGGGACTTGCCTTCTAAAAGATAAATTTACCCTAGAAGCTTGATGCAGCTGGCAATAGACCCATCGATGAGTAAGCAGTATTCATAACAGACAAACATAAAAATTATAATGGAAGAATTCCACTTCTCGCCCTGACCTGGAAAAAGAAAAAAGAAATATGGAGTAAGATGGCTCGAAATGACTTGAAGTGAAAGATGATTTGGATAGGAGGACAAAGACGAAGAAAAGCTGTTTGGTTTGCAAAGTCAAACAAAATGTTTGCAGAATTTTTTTTTTTTCAGTGTGTGTTTTACTTCTATTTTTTTTTTACTGCAGTAACTCACCCAGACATGTTTGTGTGAAGAGAAATTGAAATTACGCCCGTTCATTATTCCTTGAATTATAAATTCTAGACCGAGGAAAGCCCCTTAAGCCTTTTAAAATTAATTTGTACGAATATTTTTGAAGAGAAAAAGGTCGGGAAGAATGTGATACAAATTTGTGCATGTAGGTCGGGAAGGCAATATTAAAATTTCTCATTATAAAACCTTACCACTCTTATTTCAAATGTGCCCCTTGTAAGGTTTGGGCTACATTGTTGTTACTGTTGCTAAATCTGATTTTCGGGAATCAATTTAGATTTTAAATGAATCACATTGATAAATGTTGTTGGCCACATGATACTCGTTCAGGAATTGATTTAGATTGCAACTCTATCACACAATAATATGTCGCTTTGCCGGCTGAAAAACTTGCTTGAAAGAAATCAACTTAGATTGCAACTGTATCAGATTAAAGAAGTTCTGCTATGTGTCTGTTAAACTTGGATCACATTACCACCCGCTCTGTAGGCACTCTGGGATGACCCCTACTAGATTACAACAGGGGCGTAACTAGGGCCCCCTCGAAATGGGGGTTGGGGGGGGGGGCAAAGAGGGAGCATGGCTTTCCATGGGATGGTAGGCTTGGTCCAGAATTGTTTGTTAATGTTATTGTTTCTTTTTGTTTTATCAAAGGGACAGCTAGCGGGGGGGGGGGGGGGGGGATAGGACTGGTGCAAGATTTCCCATAGAGGGGAGGGGAGCCCCCCCCCCCCCCCCCCCCCAATCAGTTTTCTACTCCTACTCTACTAGACACCATCTATAGCCCTCTCTGTTCACTGCACATATTTGCATCTTTTGTCTGAAATTTCAAATGTCGCACTTGCAGAGTAATGTTGTTGTTTTTCAGACGGGATACATTCATCCTAAACTGATGTCATTTCAGAGATTGCAAAGGTGAGCATCATTTTACAAGGGTAGAGTTAACAGACGGCACAATTCAATCACCCCCTTTCCAGACTAAATGGAGGAGATATTAATGGAAATTGGCTAGTAAATTGAAAAATGTTACTTTTCTCTCTCATGCACTCATTTGGTGTCTTGCTCCCATTTTCCTTCTACCTGTCTCCCTCTCTCTCTGTCTGTCTCTCTTTCTTTTTGCCTTTCTATACAATGTATGTTATTTAGATACTCTTAGCGACTCTCTGTGTTATGTTATTCATGTATCTGGTTATCTTCATTTAAAGCATCCGAAGACTAACTGAAAGAAACATATATTTTGGAATGAAAATTGGCTAGAAAATTGAATATGATCCCATTCTTTCCCCCTCTTTCTCTCTGTGGATGGCTTGCCGACACAAAACAAGCCACTGTCTTTATAATATTACGATCTCACCACGCCTGGTTTATGTTGTTGAAGTTCATGCGCTAACTCAAGCTGCCATTTTCATATTCGCGGCTCTCGTTTCCGAGGGGACTCTCCATCCACCCAGGAGCCAAAGCACCTGTCTGCTGGGGTGAGAGTTTGTACCCCATGACCAGCACCCCCCTCTAGGAATAACCTCCATATTCTCTTCATAATTCATACTTTTTAGAGTAGTCTGTTTTTCCCCAAATATTTAACTTTTTAAGTCTTCTTGGCGGTGATCATACAGCATGGAACGGGGGCTAATATATGTGTTTAGTACTCCATTCCATTTTGTTTTAGACTATCAATTCAGTAAGGTACTTGTACAGGCAAGTGATTCATCACCTACAATTAATAGGATTTGGAAAATTGTGAATGGCTAATTTATTATATTGAATCGCATAATTAATGATTTCCCCTACTTTACCTGACACAAATAATATGATAATCCAGGTTGTACTACTTCACTCAATAATTGTTGCATTTCCTTAACAAAATAATAAAATCCATGTTTAATTTTGTCTGTCAT
>JBAMJV010003371.1:0-33875 GCA_037951105.1 Echinarachnius parma | reverse complement strand
AGAGTATAGTATGACGTCATAATATTAAAGGACCCCTCCAAAACGAGATAAATTTTCTATCTAGCTGAAATATGCAAAACTTTGTATTAATGTTACTATAATCTGGATTTTTCCATGGGCGACGGGCACATTTTTTTCCAGAGGTCGGCACATGTTTTGCCCAAATATTTTCCTTTCATCCGAAATTGACTATTGGGATGGTGTTTTGCTGTTTTACCTTGCCAAATAACATCGAACAACAAATGTAAGCCTGTCTATTTTTGATCAACAAAATATAGCCTATATCATTATGCTATAATGATGTGTGCAATATATTCTGAATCAGGGGACGTGCATAAATGCTATGAAATTATTACAATGGCTTACTTGTTTCAAGATATGGGATTATGTTTGCTTTCCTCCCTCTATCATCATTACATTTAGCAAATTAGTGATTGAGTTGCATTTGTGTATGCAGTGCATGACAATTTTCGAACGTGATATAAATTGGAAGTGCATCGAATTTGAGAAAAAAAACACATATTAGCGCCCTCTCTGACCATGCTTACACACACTACTATCTCTCTGCATATTTACAAAAGGCGAAACTATGCACTTTGTACATAACAAGTTATTTTTAGACCATTATCACTTTGAGTGCCAGAGATTGTACAGCTCTATAGCATTTGCGTGCATTGTGTTGTGTAGATGAACAATACTGCACACGCAGTAACCGCACAACCATTTCAAATGGAGAATCATTTTAAAGAAAAATTATCATGCATTTTCATGATGTTCAATTTAATAATGATTTAGTTATTAACAAATATAGATATCTCCACAACAAGCCAACTTAAGATGTTAGGCTTTCAATTTTACAAAATTAAATGCATTTCTGTGTAACATTCTGCTGTAGATTCTCCCCCGTATTCACAGCCATAGTCTACCTATCGGCAGTGGCGTAGCGTGGTCGGACTGATTGGGGGGAGGGGGAGGGGGCACGCAAAATTATTTGGGGGGGGGGGGGCACACCTTATGTATTTCTTTGTTTTTTCAAAAAAATGGCCCCTTATGTTTTCTATTGTTTTTTCAAAATTATTGGGGGGCACAGGCCCCCCGTGCCCCCCCCCCCGTAGCTACGCCACTGCCTATCGGCGAACATAAATGACAAGCTTTTTAATGATACCGCATTGACAAATCATGCCCAGACCACTGGTTCAGTTGTATATGATGAGGGGTGGGGGTTGATCTTGACAAATCATGCCTAGACCACTGGTTTAGTTATATGCTGAGGGAAGGGGGGGGGGGGTCGTTGCCAGGGGGGGGGGGGGGTGGTGATCTTGACAAATCATGCCAAGACCACAGCTGGTTTAGTTGTATAAACAGAGGGGAGAGATTATATAATTATGTTATACGTAGAGAACATCCGATACTATCACGAATCACGCGTTTATTCTTATTCATCACATTTATTATACAATTTCAGTTCATTTTTTTCAGTTTATTTACATTCTTCATTAAATATCAAGAGATACAATACATACACTGTTATAATAAGTTATAGAAAATAAATGTCATACAGAATAAAATAGCAAATTAAATAATTTCAGAATGTGGGGCTAACTTAGAAATGCAGAAGCCTTATTGTTTCGTTTAGTTTCGTTTCGTTTAATTTTTTTAAAAACTGAAAGTTCCTTTCGTGTAAATACACCGAACAATATCAAATAAATCAACACCGGATCAAACAAAGCAAGATTACAAACCTTGACACATAATCAAGTAAATTACTATCAATCTAAAAATTTATAATAGCAAATGTGGAATATTCGTTTTCCATGTGAATAATATGTATCAAAGTAATCATAATCATAAACCAATATGTTTATTTATAAGTATACTTTATTCAATCTTAAACAAAAAGCACGTATAGGTATAAACACAATCCCATATTGCTCCATGTCATACAGCAAGGGAATATATGATAAACATTTCTGTAATATATCAGATTACAAAACTGACAAAAAATGAACAACTACAGAGCATGTACATAATCATTTCCGAGGCAAGACCCAAATACGACTCATAAATTTACATGCATACGTATAGCATATAGGGTAATAAAACTATTACACATTTATATTGTATATACAGAGTGTCCCAGAAAGGTTGCAACACTTACGATCGTTAATTTCTTCGACAGCATCGACCAAATGTTTTTTATTTCATTGGATAGAACATTCTTTTTCCAACAAAATGATACCATGAACATGGATTTTGGGTAAGGCGTTTGGATGCTATTGCCATTTTTCTGAGGCAATGTCGTTTCCTAAATTTGCTACTTTTTCGTCTCCAGCGATCCTCGGAACACTGAGACATTCTCGCCCCACGGCCTGCCGTAGAATTAGCTGTACATAAGAATGGCTCACATTGTCTTCCTTACAAAGGGAGAGCAGTCATGCGTTTCTTTTGTCCAGCGAATTGTATGGCAGGCCGTGAGGAGAGAATGCCTCAGTGCTCAGCGGATCGCTGGAGACGAAAAAGTAGCAAATTTTGGAAACGACATTGCCTCAGAAAAATGGCCCTAGCATCCACACGCCTTACCCAAAATCCATGTTCATGGTGTAATTTTGTTGGAAAAAGAATGTTCTATCCAATGAAATAAAAAATCATGACATTTGGTCGATGGTGTCGAAGAAATTAACGATCGTAAGTGTTGCAACCTTTCTGGGACACTCTGTATATTTAGATATATATCCATATCTATATATATACTGTACATATACTTTTCACACGACTAATCAAATAACTCTTAGTCATAGTACATAATCCACTATTAGTGTATAACAAATAATTAATTCCTTATAAAATCATAAATGTCAATATGAATGTTTACAGACATAGAATACATGCAATGTCCATTATTATAATCATTTCTAATTGATTAACCAGGTCATCTAAAACTGTGATGAGGATATATTTTAAAGCAACAAAGTCGATAATTGTTATTTTCATTTTATACAAGTCAGCATATAAGTCAACATGTCATTTTCACCACAATTCAATCACTTTCCTCTTTTGTTTACTGTACAATATTTATCCAACAAGATCAAATAGTATCCCCATATTTTACAGCACAGCATATTGTGAGTCAACATATAACATCCATTTCAAATCAACATGATATTATAGGCCTATAATTTAACAAAGCCACCGATTCATACGAGGAATCACTCTTGTGCTTTAACAGAAAACACAAATTAACTACCGAGCGTGATCATTATTTAGAACAAATTGTAGAATCATCATTCAAAACAGCTTAATAATTCGACATTTTTTTGTATATACGTATATTATTCTATCGCACACTAAACAGTATGTACAAACATCATTTTAGGTTATCCCCAGCTATACATTAGGGGAACACAAGCTATACATAAAGATATATATCTACAAAACTGGCAAAATATAAACAAGTACAGAACATGTACATAACCAATTCCGAGGCACAGAGGAAAACCCAATATACGACCTATATCTAACATATGGGGCAGATTATGATGTATTAGGTCATACTTAACAGATCCAATCGCAAATGTGTACTGTACAATTTATAAATATCTAACATTTGTAAGTTACGAAATAAAGGGTCAGTATGTTTCCTAGGTCATTTTAAGCAGATTGCACGAACTACTTTCTTTTGCAACAAAATACATGAATACGTTTAGCATACAGTATGCAACCATGACAAATTTATCTTGTGTATAACAAATAAACAGCCACAGAACATGTATATACAATCAACTCCGAGTCACAGAGGAAGACCAATATTCTACTTGTAATTAACAAGCATAATATCTGAAACCCTCTGATTGAAGAGCTTAATTCCAAAAGGCACTAAATCCACTTTTTCAAATAGGGAGAAAATCAGTTGTCTTTGTCATCTTTGTACACACACCTATGGGAATATAAAATTAAACATTTCATATCTTGATTATGATTCTGTAATTTGTCATTTAAAGTAGATTTCTGGCTAGCAACGTATATAGCTTATCGACGTACTGATATCGTTATTATGGAGAGTGAACTTAGCGCCTTTTGGAACTAAGCTCCACATAAGATAATTTATCTACAGTCATGTATAAATACTTGATTTCTAAAAATACACATTATCATCTTATATTGAAGTCAATGTATATTGCGTTTATTATCATACATAATATTCATACATTTAAAATGGGAATAATGTGATGAATACAAGAATTGTGCAGGGACCCGGTGTAAATATGTTATTTGTGGGCCAGAATATGTAAGAAATCAAGGCACAATATTAAAACATTGCTTTACATGCCAATATACAAAACTTTATGTTTAACCTTTTTATGATTCCATACTTTCACAAACTTTGACCAATGCTAAACACATATATAATAGTATGCTCATACAATGCCTTGGAATAGTACATTCTTTCTACATAATAACGCAATATGTAATAATATAACATATTGATTACATCAACATTAAAAAACTATAATAACTGTCTCTATAGAATGAGTGAATTTCAAACAAAACAAAAGAAGACAAGACCTCTCATGGGTAGGCAACATTAACACTGTCTTTTTCGACATCAATATTATCATATCTTTTGTCATAATTGTGTATCTCATCAAAAAGATTGTTTACATGGTTTAATCAAAATCAACATGGCAGTGACCACTTCATTATTACTCGCTTGCATAAGACTACTGCTAACTCTTATTGTATTATTGCATATATATTTTGGTTGGACAGCAGTGACGTCATTGCAACGGGATTATCTAAATAAAAACCAAACACATAATTCATCCTATTTCATAAAGATTCTTGAAATCATAGACCCCCAATTTGCTTATTTCAATCATATAACAATACAATGATAGTATATAAAAGGAATACAGACACATACATTTTGAAAAATTTGTAACCATAAATGATGAAAACAATATTTCTTTATTAAATTGCTATTGCTGTTTTCTTTTAAGTAACCGACTATATAAAGTGATACTAATATACGTGAAGAGAAAATCTTGCTCAATATATTTTGTACATGTTTTAGAAAAGTATAGTGAAAGTAACGTATGTTACGTCATATCACATGAATAAATAATTGAAAGCAATTTGTAGAAATACAATCAGACTACTAACCTGCCAATTTTTCAGTCTCTGAGTTACATGCTAATTTATTTGTATTAATGTTTAAACATTCACCGTCAACTAGTGAATTTAAAAAGAACTTAAAACAACATGTTGTTGTTTTGGTCACAAAGAAACCATCAGAGTAAATTATTTACTTAGCGTGTTTCCTGTGTCGTTAGATATGTGTTGTAAATGATGAGCAAAGACGTCTCTGAATAAACCTTTTGATCACAATTGAAATTGAAAAGGTTTTTATTGAAAATAATATCAATGGCAGCCAAGAGGCTGAATTGCAGATATTTTACAAACGAAAGCAGTACATAATTAAAATAACATCACATAACTTTTAAACGGGGAGTTCCTTAGGTTAACAGTTAAATATTGAACATAATATACATAGTACAGTTAAACAAGAGAATATACAGGATTACGGAGACGATAGTCATTTAACTTTAAAAAGTTAAAAAATTGCTGATTAAATTGAAATGCAATAACTTGTTTAGATGATTTCATGTGCCAGTCTCGAAATTTACCTTACATATCATTCATTGTAGGAAAGGGAAAAATAACTTTTTAAATAATGATTATCTTGGTCTAAACATATCAATAGCAATGTCAAACACAATACATACATTTTACATTTACTGAACTGAAAGTTAATTGTAACGAAATATCTAGTCAAACTAGATATATGTAATATCACGACATATATATTTTACGGCATACATATAAGTGTTTCATGACAGATTGATTCATTATATACAATACATTAAATACACGTACTAATTATGATGGCAATTACATGAGAAAGAAAAAATGCATAAATTACACTTTAATTGGTTTATATACAAGCATGATTTTCTTTTAAGGATTAAAACAATACATATTTGATTTCAACGATTCAAACTCTTCTGTTCTGTGTTATAGATAACAGCACAACAATACAACCTGCACATAATGATACATACTATGATCATGCATTTTCACCGAACATTTATTATATTTGTACAAGCGTTTGTTATGTACTGTAAGGCCGAACTTAAATATAGACGCGTGAATAGAAAATCATATAAGTACAGTCATAATATAATTTGGAATAATCACAATGATAGGGAAATTAGACAGAGCTAATGCAAATAGTGCCCAACTAATATATTATGTATTTGACAGTAACATATAATGCAATTACACACAAACAAAATCAAATATACAGATAGGTAATATAATATGTTATATCAAGATCTGTATAGGGGTTTCACAACTTATGGCACACAGTATATCTATATCGTATGACACAAATTCATTTCCGATAATATTCAAGGTGAATATTTAATTATTTTACATTTAAATGCAAATCTTTTAAATCTGTTACATAAATACCTCAAGTCAATTAAAGCTACACTGGAGTGAAAACAGTCTCAGTTTTGTATACTTGCTTTCCACTTCGTGATACATACTAACATTTGTGTTAAAACTTGCTTAATTTGGCGTCCACCGAGTCAGGCACGCCGGAAGCAGTTTTGGATTGGAAGGGGGCTCATGATTTATGTGTTTAGGGGCTCAATCATGCCCAACCACACTCACAGGGTTGCCAGAGGTAAGAGTGAGACATTGCGAGGATAAAGCGACCAAGCCCGAGGGAGCGACGTGACTGAGCGGGGGGGGGGGGGGGGGGGGGGGGGGGTGGAGGGTGTCCCCCTACGGTAGCAGTAAGGAGCTTTTGCATTTTGGGACTTGAAATTGTGCTATCTGGTGGATAAAAACATAAACCATATGCCACATTATGTACCCCGAGGGAGCGAAGCGACCGAGGGCTGGGGCAGAGCCAAAGGAGGAGGGTTTGGGAGGGGGTATCCCCCTCCCACGGGGAATATTTTGCATTTATATACTTGGATGGTGCAATCTGGTGCATACAAACATGATCAGCATATGCCACATTATGTATGATCCAACATCATAGCTTACAGCCAAAAATGAGTCCCGAGGGAGCGAAGCGACCGAGGGCTAGGGCAGCGCCAGAAGGGGAGGGTTTGGGAGGGGGTTTCCCCCTCCCACGGGGAAGATTTTGCATTTATATCCTTGAAATGATGTAATTTGGTGCACGTCACACAAACAGTCAGAGCAATGGCAGCCTACACAGGAACTACGTGGACCAGTACAGAAAACCCCACCCCAGACGTACCATACGCAAGTTACACAACAAATTGAGATCATTTGTTTGCGCTTGAAGCGCGCAGCGAAAACTTAAACAAAAAGTATGAATTCGTTTTTAAACGTTAGAATTAACAAGTATTGGCTCATACATTTATTTTTTTTCTTTCACACTCTTCTTCCCTTTCCTTTTCTTTTTTTTTCTTTCTTTTTTTTTTTGGGGGGGGGGGGGGGAAACGTGTTTTGCCCCACACTTTTTGGATTGGGGGGCGGCCGCTCCCCCTGCCCCCCCCACTTCCGGCGCCTATGCACCGACTAATGCACAAACAAAACATGACGTAAACGATCTAAATATTGTATTCATCCTGAGTTGTATAAATCAAGCATATAAATAATCATTAAATCTACAAATGCTATTGGCTCTAAATAGAGAGTCCAGTCAACGGGACCAACAACTAAACGCCATAATACTGTGACATATTAACATTACATTACAATTCAGATTGTACTTTGTAAAATCATGGACCGTAATTCGTAATTGCTACTATGCACGTAAACGTATACACATGTATTTCATGGGCTTTATAATGAATAACGTAACCTTACAATACGTAACACAAATATTTACATAATATTGTCACTGATGGAAATCAGGGGCCCGTTTCATTAAAGGGTCTCAGTTAAGAACGTCTTAACTGTCACTTATTTGGTATTATACTTCCAACCTTGTCATTTGTGATAGGAAAAAACGCCATCCGTATGTCCGTAAATCAGTCACAGATGCTTGACAGTTAAGACGGCCTTATCTAAGACCCTTTTATGGAACGGGCCCCAGATTCATATTTCTTTGTCCAATCATGGACCTTGTTAACCGAAAAAAGTTAATCCCCCCATAAACAACTTTCATAACCAAGAACCATTTCAAGATTTCGTCTCGGCAAAATCTGTCATGGTAGTTAGGAAAACAATATTTAAAAATAAGAGGTAACCATTACGTTATGATTGAGTAAGCACAAATCTAAAAAATGTATGAACAACAAATTTAATTCGCTAGAGAAATCATGATTGCAGTTTATTGGGTATTGAGAAATTTCACACTGCACTGTTTTATACAATGGAATGGTATGTAACAAGGGATACATTAGGTGGCGTGGGTTTATGAGGAGAAAAGATGAATGTGAACAAGATATCAAAAGATGTTAATGGTCACGTGGAATGAAGAGCAGAAGTACCATCAAGGCAATATACCATGAATGAACTAAGGGGAAGGGATAAGGCGGACAGATATGGTGGACAACCAAAGTGGTTGGAGTTAATGAAAGAGATGGGAGTACAATGGTGTGGGAAGATGAGAGAGCTGGCTAATAAGGTGTGATGGTCAGTGAAAAGAAAGGGACTGAAATAGATGGTAATGTACCTAAGTAAACCCATGCCTATATAATCAGCGGGAAGCCTGTCGGAAAACAGAAATATAATATCAATTGACGATGGGTGAACGAGCTATGAATGTGATAAATCAATACGCATGTGAAAATATACGATATACAAATAAATAGAGCATCGACACGAATAAAGTCATGCATATATAACTTATACAACAGACTGTCGAACATGAAGATGGTTGTGTACCTAGCTGTAATCAAATGTACAACGTAGGAAAATGGGGTAATGGGAAAAAGGGGCGATAATGTAAACTGAAATTAAACACAAATGTGTTGGAATCTGTTGAGGAAAGACAACAATTTGTAAACAAATAACATTAAAAATAGCGCAAGCATCAGGAGAAAGAATATCATGGATAAAGTTAATCATCAACTTCTTGAATGTTAAGCCAACGGGGATAAATGGTATAGAGTCATCTCATCTATGTTCCTCTCCCTGTTGGAACGAAGTGAATCGGGACGGTTACCTAAGCCGGAAGTGGGTTACATCGGGAAGAAGAACAACTTGCACTTCAAAGAGACCCTAACATAGTCAACCCACAGAAACCTCGCCCCACATCATCATTGCCACCTGCTAGGTTAAGTTGCCTTATTTCAATTATTCAATAATTATTGTTTCATGTTTCGTAAGTGTGATAAGACCGATGTTTTTAATAAATACAGTGCGACTCTTGCTCTTTAAACGGCAATGTGCAAATTTTAACACATTGCATGCAATTAGAAATAACTCAAATTCTAAAAAAGCAAAAGGTTTGAAAGTAAATGTAATGAAAATCTGAATTATCTCCCTTTATTATGACACCAACGAACATATTGCATTTTTCAATTTTCGCGATCGTTAACACACACGTACGGGGAAATGTATCCCATTCATTGCAGTATAATATTGCACTCAATACTCGGTGCCGGGATCGGTGACACGCCGTCACTGTCTATCTCTGCTCTTGGATATTTACATCCCACCTACATCGGCCTTGTCAAGGGCATCATCTAGGTCCCGTCGATGACCACCAGTTCGCGTCTTCCAGTCTGCAAGGAGTTTTCGTACGGCTCTCCTGTAGTCGTTGTTAAAGCCAGTTAAAATGGCTTCGGCCCCGTTGTAACCCATTCCGCTAAGATGACGACAAAAACGGTAGAATTGGTTGTGAGGAAAATCCTCTGACAGTTTATCAAGGTCGTCCTCGGTCACACGCTCGCGAGACCTGTGTAGAATAGGTTATGCACAAAATTATATTGCTGACAAGTCTGACAAAGAGTCTCC
This sequence comes from Echinarachnius parma, assembly GCA_037951105.1. Lineage (NCBI taxonomy): Eukaryota > Metazoa > Echinodermata > Echinoidea > Clypeasteroida > Echinarachniidae > Echinarachnius > Echinarachnius parma. Next base: position 23,870 of record JBAMJV010003371.1, on the reverse strand, counting down.
AAAACTGTTTTATTACGGCTAAGGAATTAAATCTCCAGATTGCTAAAGATATATCTTTCAACGTTTAATGTACGCTCATTTTATAATACCTCCTTCGAGAGGACATCATTATTATCATCAAGCATTTGAGTAAAAATGTACAAAGACAATTATTGGACTTGGCCCGGTATTTAACCTGAGACCTCCAAATTGTTAGACTGGTGCTATCTAAACTACTTAACGGTGATACTCACTGGTGGCATAGCTACGGGGGAGGTGCCCCAATAATTTGACAAAACAATTAAAAACAAAAGGGAAACATATTTTGTGTACAAATAAAGAAATACATAAGGTGTGCCCCAATCATTTCAACCACGCTCTGCCACTGGTACTCAGGGAAACATTTTTCAACGCTCGTGCTAGTCAGAGGCTACACCATCTATCAACTTGGAGATGCAGTTTTTTGGACAATTTAAACATACAGGAACTGTCCAGAAATTAAAATCGGGCTTCACTGGGTTCAACCCATTTCTCCTTATACTGTATACTTGGAGCCCAGTGTACATTTTCAATGATATACCCCAACTTCTACAAGCCGGGGAACGTTACAAGCTATAATACTGCTCCTGTCTTTTTTCAGAGTGTTTTATTCGCTCTTGAAATTACAATTATCATTTTTGTTTCCTACTTACCCGCTGGGAGAAGTGTCCATGGTGGCACTAGCAGCACCAACCGTTGAGACGTCATCATCTATAACGTGTACATAAGGCACAACAACAAAGAAGTTCCTGATGAATGCGACAGTTGAACATTTACCATATTACTTAGTAAGGAAATCTCTTGTGTCTGTTTATATCAAGCTTATATGAATAACAATATGAAATGGAAGTGTAATGGCAATTACTCCATATTAATAATACGCCAAGTATTTTGTTCCGTCCAAAAAGTACATCGCATTATTAAAAATATATGAATGTAAATTTCCTTGCCAAAATTCTTAGTGAGTGATTACATTAATTTCAATATTTCATAATATAAATAAACCCTAATTTGGACTTCCAAGGAAATCGATGGAAGAATTATGGCCAGATGTCTCAGCGGACGATTTATGTCAACTCTTCTTCAGTTATGTTAACGAAGATATACGTACCTGTGTATCCCGTCCTAAAATCGATGTCTCTAGTCATTTCTTGCTTCAGTAGTAAGGATAAGAGACTATCTTCCGGGCACTGTGTCAAGTCAAGGCGAAACGTCTCGTTCCTCGAAACATGTCCACACAGCTGTCTGTATGGTACGACCTATGTACAGAATAAATGGAAGGAATATAAAGATACAACTTTGAACGTTCAAACTGTAGTATATCTCATTATGGGACTCGTCACAGATGTTCTCATTACATTATTGGCAAATGATTAGGGAGGCACGTCCCCGCCCCCAAACCCCCACCCCCGCTACGCCACAGTGGCGTAGCGCCACTGGTACCCTTGGTGACAATGTAAACATCGACGTAATTATTTGAAAAGAAACATCATGAACATTTTCAGGAAACAGCCATAATTACTCCAAATATAACTAAAGGTAATTAACTTTTGATCAAAGTTTGCCTTTGACATCATACGTAGCGGTCATACAAGCATTATGTTATTACACTGATATACCTTTGTTGATTCCTTGTCAGTCGGCTTGTCGTGCAAGGTGCAAGTGATAGTCAGATCATCTCTCACTGTTGCGCTGACATCCAAAATCTCTCTTGTAAAGACAGGCTGGTACTTCAGCTTCAAGTTCTCTTCCTCTTTTTGTATTAGCTATAACAAAATGAGACCCCCATTACGACCATAACATTATTCTGTGAATTCTGCATTCTTAAAGGTACTGTTGAGTATTGGTATTTCCCGAAGTGCCCCCCGATATTTTTTTGTGAGATAATGAAAAACTGACTGTCAAATTTGAAAGAACATACAATTTTAATGACAGAATAAACTTTATTTGATCAAAATCGGTTCAAAACGGCTGAAATATTCATAAGTATATTTGTATTCAAAAGATTCTTCACCGGCAATCACCGGGAGATATTAAGACTTTTTAGAAAGAAAAAAAAGAAAAAAATGCTTAAAGACTACTTGGAAAAAATCTGAATAGGTTTTCAAAAAGTCGTTGATGATATCTCTATTGAATCATTATTTTAACAAAACATTAAATGCACAATTTTGTATAAAAAATGGCTAAAACCAGTGATTTTTCTTAATAGCGCCCTCTTGAGTTGTAACGGCTCTTTTTAAATGATAACAGGGGTTTTACTTAGTCGCTGTTAATTGTGTATACTTTTCGAGCATGGTGAAATTATAACTATTACTTTGTACCGTAATGGTGCAGGTTTTGCTTACTAAAGTTAAGTATGACCAATACTGAACTATCCCTTTAAAGGGACTTAGTAACATTGTCCAAATCCTCAAAATAACATTTTAATTCTAGCGGTTCCCTCATACCTTGTTGTATTCGTATTAACAATAAAATCATGGGACAGGTTTCGGTTTTTCAAATTTCCCTTTCGTTACAAAGATATATACGATCGAAGTATTCAGATAAGAAAAACTCCAGTGGAGTTTTGAAACCGTGTACAAAGTGAGTGCAGTGAGTTAGTGAATATCACTTTGCATTTTCGCTCATTACTTGGCCATGCAATGTCCATTTGACGTGAAATTTTCACACAATACCCTGTGGACATATGAGATAACAACAATATACATTGCATCAACCATTCATCACTTTTTGCACATGTCAACAAAGTTACTATATCCCTTTAAACTAAATATTATCGAATAAATATGTTCAAATTTGAATGCAAAGAAAAGTTACTTTCTAACGTCGTGTAGTGGCTGAAACCTATGCGGTTATCATAGGAAAAATAGTCATTATTCTGTCATGCCTCAATGATAGAAATTCATTTTTGGAAAATCAATGAACAACGCTGTTTATATTCGAAACATTTATAGGACTGAACCTTTTGACCCCGTTTCATTTACAAATGTGATACCTTGAAGAAAAAACCCCATTAAATTGAGAGATTCCAAGATAATAAATGCCTACAAATTATACATCACATCAAGTGGGATGAGACAACGTTCTAATCAACCTCCAGTATCCACACAATTTCTACAAGGCGCTTTAATTGGTTAGGCCATGTAGCACGCAATTCCCCTGACCGCCTGGCAAACCAAACCCTATGGTGGACTCCCCAAAAATAATCTTGAAACAGAACATTCAACAATACATTAAAGGCAGCCTCACGAACTACAACGACATCAGTATACTAACTTCTACCGATCCAGCTGGAAAGTGATGACCGCGGCCTCGTGCGTCGGACGACGCGGATGCTACTAAGTCTAAGTAAGTTGGTATATTTTCAGCAATGCAATGTGTAACATTAATCTTATATAAGACAGTGATAGCAGGAAAATAAGAGAAACCCCGGACTTGATATTCCAATTGATTTATTTGTGGATACCTCAGCTGGTTAATATCGGATTTTCAAACAAAAATTGTTTCCTCTTGCAATTCATTCACTCAGTTTTCATACACATATCAAAGGGATTTTCTTTTTCTCGGACGGGACCTCTAAACTAGAATTGTACTTTCCCTTAAACTCACCATCTTAAAGGGCAATGAAACCCAAGCAAACTGTTGCTTTCATAGATTTGAACTGATTGGGAGGAATAATCTCTGAAAGTTAGAGCATAATCGGGCCATAAACAAGACAACTATGGCTCTTTGAAGATGCCCATTTATTCACATGGGGAACTCAAATAGTCAACGCACTCTGATAAGTTTGTGGACTACTCCTCATATGTTTTGTACACAAATTTCCCCATTTTTACAGCTTTCTTCATAGTCACACTTTTCCATTCCACAAACTCGCGATATGTTGTGTATGAATGTATTCTACAAAACATATGTTGAACTCAAACGAAGGGTAAACATATATTTTGAGAAAATTGAACAAATTGAAATTTTGTGTACAAAACGTATAGGGAATAGTCCACAACATTGCCAGAGTGCGTTGCCAATTTGAGTCACTCATAAAACTAAATGGATTTTTCCAAAGAGCCATAGTTTTCTTATTTCTTGACCGATTTTGCTCAAATTTTCAGGGAATGTTCATCCTAGTTAGTGTCTTATAGTGCATACAGCAATTTGTCTGGATTTCATTGTCCTTTAAACCTCTTATCTACATTACATGAAACATTAGTATTCACGCGTGCATTGTGTACCCATGAAACTACATTGCATCAAGTTAACATGCATGTGCGATGAGATGATAATCATAATTTGAATTACTTAATGATCACATGTCATACTTTTACTGGTCCGTGCCCTTAATATAAGATCCTGTAAGTTAAACTTATGATATAACCAACAAGCAAACACAAAGACAAATCAACAAGTTATACTATGTATTGATTGAATTGAAATGGACTTGTTCATTTGTTGCAATATAATAATGATAGAGTTTAGACTCGAGGGGAATAAATCAATACATTCAACACGTGACCAAACTGCAGTAAGTTGATATCATGGAATAAGCTGAATCAAACTCCACTCACCTGATAAATCCCCTTTAGTTCATGAAACAGGCGCACGTGGAGGATCAATTTACGACCAGCCGGTAGCCGAGCTGGAAGGAAGGGGACGAAGCAAACCCGCTTAGTCTTGGCGAATAGCATTCTCACAACATTCATGAAGCGGGAGAAGTGAGTCAACCGCAGTTCTACCCTATCCTCGCTGAAACGGCATTCTGCGGTATCATCCTGAGACCACGTGGAATCTGTGTTGGGTACAGAATCAAATAATCTGGTATGTGTTTACATTGGGAAAGACAAACAAAAAACCAGGAGGTCAAGATAGATATGTTTTGGTCTCACTTAAGTTAATAAGATAATAATAAATAATAGCAGTCAAATTTAATATAGTATATTACACATTGACAGTTTTGTTAATTAATATCATACTTCTTATTTGATTATAGTAATTATTTTCTAAAGTTGACATTAGCATACTTCGAATAAGAGCACATTTTGTAGGAGATATACTTTCAAATAGATTTTTTACAAATTTTGTACATATTGTGGTATAATATATTGCTAAACATCTCTAGAAAATCAAATAAAGCAAGTATTTTGAGAGTTCATACATCATACATAAATTTCTAAAGAAATACATGAAGCCTACCGGAATCATCACCACTTCTTGTAAACACCACACTTTCCACACTCTCTGGGTCAGTGAAGCTGGCGCAGTGGGGCATCGACACTGTGATAGGCTTTTTAAAACTCAGGCCAGATGGCGTACAGCAGATGCCAAAGTTGACCATCATCTCATCGTCTTGCAGGACCAGATCATCAGGAGGCTTCAACAATACCTCGATGCAAATCTCGTGCGAAGACCCTTCTTCCAGAGCTCCAGAGGGAATAGAGACAGTGACGTCACAATGAGCAACGCTCAGTTCGCCACCAAGATGGTCAAACATCCCGCTTGCTATTCCCAGTGATTGTACGGTCGTAACACCTGTGAATATGAATAAAGTTTAGAGCTTTAGGTATAGTGGGATTGTATTCATCAATGGTTAAAAAGTATGTTCAATGGTTGTGGCATGAACTAGTTTGGCAAATACATGTACTTGCTTATTGAGCTTATTTATCAGCCAATTAGTTTGCATTTTAATGTCAGACTCACATATAAAGCAGCTGATTCCTTGGGTTAACCCTATTCCCCCCAAACAAGGTGTATATATAAATGATAGACTTTGGGCTTGCACTGCAACTTCGGATTAACACCGAACCTTGAACCCACACAGACTGTATGGCGTCCTCTTGTAAATATTTATAATTAAATAAAGAGCTATTCATTTTATGGTAGTATCACTAGAAAGTTATGAATTACATTGGACATTTACCTGTGCCTTGCTGAGGGTCAGTTCGGGATGAATACCTGCCAAGAAAATAAACATAAATGACCCAGTTTTAGTTTGTGGTCTGCAGGGAAATAATGTCAGTACGAAATTTCAGTGTTAATATTTGTTATGCTTTTCTACGGAAAGAGTTGTAAAACTATTACTTCATATATGTTTTAGGAATTCAGGAATAAAATTTAGGAATAACTTTGTCCAATGCAAACTTGAAGGTGGTCCCTGATTGAAATTATCAATATGATTATTTTTACCATTTCACACCTGCGTAAGAGAGACTACCACCATAGTCAGTGCATTTTCAGTTTTTTCTGAAGTACATTAAAATCTGTATTGGTACACACAATTTATCTTAATGCAAAATTATTACGGTATTCGTTGATAGACAGATTTTAAGATTAGGGACCTCATCAAGATAATTTCTGCAACTCAGTTCCGAAAACACTGGGCCAGTTATCAGATGGTAGCTGATTGCATCACACCGCAGTCATGTTTAACTTCTCATTTAAAAATCAATTAATTAAAATCTGGCTAATTTCCCTTGTGATTGTGTTGGACTATGCGTTTTATATTGATGTGACAGATACACACCTTTTGTCTTTCCTCTCTGGATCCCTTTCTGCTCCTATACATAGCAAGTATTCCACAACATGCATGTGACCATTCTGCGATGCATGTTGGAGGGCTGTACATCCATTAAAATCTTTAAGCCTCCAGTCGGCTCCTTGGCTAGCGAGATGCTCTACAACATCAATACGGCCACTTGATGCTGCTTTTTGTAAAGCAGTCATTCCACAAAGGGCACGAATGTTGATCTGAGCGCCTTCTGAAAGAAGATATTTAACTGTAGCGAGATGACCTTTCTCTGATGCAACATGCAGGGCTGTCCATCCTGCTGAAGTTCCCTTGTGCACATCAGCCCCTTTACTTATCAGATATTTAACTGTATCGAGATGACCTCTCTGTGTTGCAGCATGCAGTGCTGTTCTCCCATCACTATCTTCCTTGTTCACATCAGCCCCATGATTTGTCAGATATTCAACTGTATCCAGATGACCACTCAGTGATGCAGCGCACAGGGCCGTTATACCAATACTATCTTCCTTGTTCACATTAGCCCCTTGACTGATCAGATATTTGACTGTTTGGAGATGGCCTTTCAGTGATGCAAAATGCAGTGCTGTGTTCCCATCAATACTTTCCTTTTTCACATCAGCCCCGTGATATATCAGATATTCCACTGTGAGGAGATGACCATTCAGTGATGCTGCATGCAGGGCTATGCGTCCTTTATGCTCTTCCTCGTTTACATCAGCCCCATGGCATATCAGATATTTCACTGTAGCGAGATGACCTTTCTCTGATGCAACATGCAGGGCTGTCCATCCTGCTGAAGTTGCCTTGTGCACATCAGCCCCTTTACTTATCAGATATTTAACTGTATCGAGATGACCGCTCTGTGTTGCAGCATGCAGGGCTGTGCTCCCATCACTATCTTCCTTGTTCACATTAGCCCCTTGACTTATCAGATATTTGACTGTATCCAGATGACCACTCAGTGATGCAGCGTACAGGGCCGTTATCCCAATACTATCTTCTTGGTTCACGTTAGCCCCTTGACTTATCAGATATTTGACTGTTTGGAGATGGCCATTCAGTGATGCATAATGCAGTGCTGTGTTCTCATCAATACTTTCCTTTTTCACATCAGCCCCGTGATTTATCAGATATTTCACTGTAAGGAGATGACCATTCAGTGATGCTGCATGCAGGGCTATGCGCCCTTTATTTTCTTCCTCATTTACATCAGCCCCATGGCGTATCAGATATTTGACTATATTGAGACAACCAATGTGTGATGCAGCATGCAGAGCGGTATTGCCATTATTATCTTTGTTGTTTACATCAGCCCCTTTACTTGTCAGATATTTGACTGAATCGCAATGGCCTCCTCGTGATGCTGCATGCAAAGCTGTCCATCCAATATTATCTCCCTTGTTCACACTAGATCCTCCACTGATCAGATAGTTAACTGTATCGAGATTACCACGCTGTGATGCAGCATACAATGCTGTTATTCCATTATTATCTTCTTTGTTTACATCAGCCCCTTGACTTGTCAGATATTTGACTGTATCGAGATAACCATTTAGTGACGCAAATAGCAGTGCTGTTGTGCCATCATTATCCTTCTTGTTTACATCAGCCCCTTGAGTTATCAGATATTTGACCGTATCGAGATGACCATTCTGTGATGCCGCATGTAGTGCTGTCAACTCATTATTGTTTCCTTTGTTCACATCAGCCCCTAGACTTGTCAGATATATTACTGTATCGAGATGACCATTCAATGATGCGACATGTAGGGCTGTTGTCCTGTCGTTATCTTCCTTGTTTATGTCAGCCCCTTGACTTGTCAGATATTTGACTATATCGAGATGACCATTCAGTGATGCAAAATGTAGGCCTGTTATCCCATCAATAGTTACCTTGTTAACATTAGCCCCTTGACTTATCATATATTTAACTGCATCAAGATGGCCATTTAGTGATGCAGCATGAAGGACTATTGTCCCATATTTGTTTTCCTTGTTCACATTAGCCCCATGACTTATCAGATAGTTGGCTGTATCGAAAATATAATTATGTGATGCGGCATGTAGGGGTGTTGCCTTGTTTTTATTTTCCTTGTTTACATCAGCCCCTTGACTTGTCAGATATTTTACTGTATCGAGATGGCCATTCTGTGATGCGGCGTGTAGGGCTGTTGTCCCCTCATTATTTTCCTTGTTCACATCAGCCTCTTGACTTGTCAGATATTTTACTATATCAAGATGACCATTCAGTGATGCGACATGTAGGGCTGTTGTCCCATCATTATCTTCCTTGTTTACATAAGCCCCTTTACTTGTCAGAAATTTGACTATATCAAGATGACCATTCTGTGATGCCGCGTATATGGATGTTGTCCCATCAGTATTTTCTTTGTTCACATCAGCTCCTTGACTTGTCAGATATTTTACTGTATTGAGATTACCAATCAGTGATGCGGCATATAGGGGTGTGTTCCCAGCAGTATTTCCTTTGTTCACATCAGCCCCTTGACTTGTCAGATATTTTACTGTATCGAAATGGCCATTCTGTGATGCGACGTGTAGGGCTGTTATCCCATCATTATTTTCTTTGTTCATTTTAGCCCCATGACCTATCAGAAATTTGACTGTATCAAGATGACCATTAAGTGATGCCGCATGTATTGCTGCCAGTTCATCATTGTTTCCTTTGTTCACATCAGCCCCTTGACGTATCAGAAATTTGACTGTATCGAGATGACCATTCAGTGATGCCAATAGCAGCGCTGTTGCCCCATCATAATCTTCACTGTTTACATCTGCCCCTTGACTTGTCAGATATTCTACAGTAGTGAGATGACCACTCAGTGATGCGACATATAAGGCTGTGCATCCATTATTACTTGCCTTGTTCACATCAGCCCCTTGACGTAAAAGATATTTGACTGTTTCAAGATGACCATTCATTGATGCGATATGTAGGGCTGTTGTCCCATTACTATCTTCGCTGTTTACATCAGCCCCTTGAATTATCAGATATTTGACTGTATCGAGATGACCATTCAGTGTCGCCAATCGTAGTGCTGTCGTACCATCATTGTCTTCCTTATTTACATCAGCCCCGTGACTTGTCAGATATTTGACCATATCGAGACGACTATTCCGGGATGCGACAATATGTAAGGCTGTTTTCCCATCATTATTTTCCTTGTTTACATCAGCCCCTTGACTTGTCAGATATGTTACTGTATCGAGATATCCTTTCTGTGATGCAATAAGAATGGCTGTTGTCCCATCATTGTTTTCCTTGTTCACATCAGCCCCTTTACTAATCAGAGATTTGACTGTATCGAGATGACCATTCAGTGATGCCAGTAGCAATGGTGTTGACCCATACTGATCTTTTTTGTTCACATCAGCTCCTTGACTTATCAGATATTTAACTGTATCGAGATGTCCATTCTGTGATGCGGCATGTAGGGCTGTCATCTCATCATTATTGTATTTGTTCACATCAGCTCTTTGAGTTATCAGATATTTGATTGTACGAAGATTACCTTTAAGTGATGCGAGATGCAAGGCCGTAAACCCATTATGATCTCCTTTGTTTACACTTTCTCCTTGCCTTGTCAGACATTTAACTGTTTCGAGATGACCATTCTGTGATGCAACATGAAGAGCTGTCATTCCAGTATTACTTTCCTTATGCAAATCAGCCCCTTGACTTTTCAGATATCTCACTGTACGGAGGTGACCATTCAGTGAGGCAACATACAGGGCTGTCGTCCCATAGATATCCTCCTTATCAACATCAGCTCTTTGACTTATCAGATATTTCACTATATCCAGGTGACCATCATGTGATGCTATTTTCAGGGCTGATATCCCATTAGTAGTAGTCTTGTTCACATCAGCTCCTCGACTTATCAGATATTTCACTCTATCGAGACGACCCTCATGGGATGCCGTATGTAGGGCTGTTAACCCATGCATGTCATCATTGCTCCGAGGATCCCGTTGACGTATGGGCTGCTGCACTGTATCGAGGTTATCCGTAATCGATGCCACATGCGGGCCGTTTATCCCATATTTAATTTCATTCTTGACATCAGTCCATCGACTTGTTAGATATTCCACAGTATTGAGATGATCATGATATGGCGCTGTATACAGGGGTATTATTTGACTCTTGTTCACACCAGTCTCTTGACTATTTGGATAAATGAATGTTTTCTTATGAAAATTCGGTGACTCGTCATGCAGGATCTGGTTAACTGTACCTATCCTTATCGTAAACACCAAGTTTTTGGTTCTTGATGGCTCAATCAGCGATAAGTTTCCTGGATTACCTGTTATTTCAATTCCAACTCCTGCCATGATTATTTCGTTGTGGTTTTCATGTCATCAAATGTTAATGTTGATAGTTGTGGTTGCGTTCCGATTATGAAAGATGTTTGTTAATTCTTTGCGGCATACTCCAGAAGGCATATATTTTTACAATACGGACACAAATTATCGCATATATATATATATATATATGTAAATATAATACAATCCCATTCATCCAAGATCGAGCACAAACATCCAACGTATAAGATCGTGTTTCAGTACATTTCATTTTATCTCTCTAATAGCTCATTAAATGTGTTAGGTCACATGCGATACAGGTGTATGTAAGGTCACGAACTGGCTTGCCGCAGTAAGGTATTGAGTCCAAAATATGCCTCATGATGTGGGAGATACGTCGTATAGATATATTTCCATCTTGGAAGTGTGCTATAATATCAATGGCGTGTTTGATGTCCTTTTTAAGAAAACAAGATATTAAAGTAAACACATTAATATGTTTTCGGTGTACTTGTATAGACGGTGAATGTTTCACCTTCTGATGTGTTGTTCATGAAAACCCTTAAATAAAATTGACTGAAGTAACACATTCGTCGCTTGTAAAACCCGTTCTTGTATAAAATGTACGAATTGTCATATCTTTCTCCTCATGCCCAGCCCGCGTTGTCATCGATGGTTCGACGATTGTCTTCTAAACCTAACTATTTGTCTCCAAATGGTAGGCCTCGTACTTATACAGTTTTCTAAATCTAAGTGTGCCGCTGACTTCTTTCGTAGTACAATTAAATTCATTAACCAAAATGTTTAAGATGTTATTCCCCTTTTCCTCCAATGGCCCATGCTATCCGCTAGCTTATACAGAGCGCCATCTAAACGACCAATCGGTTTGCTGGTTGTACATGTCCACAACGATGACACATGCATTATATGGCTGAAAACATAATCCACCGACCACCATTGAATGCACAGGATTGGGAGCTGCAGCAGTCAGTCACATGCCGTGCTAGCTGAGTGGCAACGGTCGAGAATATTACCCGATCATTTCACAATGACATTGATATGGACATCATGTTTGTGCAACGTTTTAAAATGGATAAAACGTGTCGAAAGCTCATGCAATGTGAAACCAATGACAGAGTATCAAGAGTCTCTTGAACCAATATGCCTTTATTACACTGGTCCAGGCTAATATTCCTCCATGCAATTCTGTATGTAACGCAATGGCCGTATCGATTATGTATTTATTTTTTTCACAATAACATAATTGTGTGTATAAATTGGATCGTATCGAGCGTATATCAACCTGCGACACACACATTGTCCCGAATCCAAAACTATACTGTATTCTCCTATTGAACTTTGAACTTAACCATTGCATGATAGACTTGACAATTGATCAAATGCTGCATTTGTGCCACAAATGAAACGTAAAATTATATACACATCACTGTACCTATGCATCAATGGAAGACGATTCCTCCAAGTAGAAGTTGCGTAACCATGGGCGGGTCACGCGCAGTATTATATGCAATAGTTTTTACTTACGTGAATATAACCTTAATTTGTTTCTTAAATAGTATTTTGCAGTTTACTTACTGGCTTTGACCAGACATGTTCTACTTATTAAACCCAACAAAATCTTTGTAACAATGTAAATGAATTTTTTCGATGTTAGTTTCAAACGAACGACCCCCACCCGGAATTCACATATAGCTGGTATTTAATTTCAATTGTACATGCATAATTTGAGAGTTGATCAAAGTACTGCAGTACCTTATTCAAGATGAATTACGTCTTTATAATTTTCTATGAACTAATAATTATGTTGCAAAAACATTTAACTCTTTCATAACTGATCAAACCAGATTACAATAAGCTACTTAGTCTTGATGTTTCAACAAAAATAATCATCAGTCCCAAAATAAGAACAGTAATCGACCGGATCAATGGTAGCTTACTATTTCTCTCTTTGTAAAGCGCTTAGATATATTATCAATCATATTAGGTGCTATATAAATCGAGTATATTATACTATTATTTCTTTGAGCGAAAACAACGCCTCATATTTAGTCAACGTAGTGTGTAAAAAGAGCACTGGCCTACCTAACGTACACAATCAATCATAATGACTGTAGTAATAATTATGTCAGCACATCCATCTCGGCGTAGCGTGGTCTGACTGATTGGATGACCATATAAATTATGTACATTTTTATGATTTATTGTATCTTTCCAAAACAAATCCCCTTATGTTCCTTATTGAGTGTTCAATACGTGTGTTTTTTTTTTTGTTTTGGGGGGGGGGGGGGGGACGTGTCCCCGAGCCCCATGCATCCCCTTAGCTGCGCCACTGCAGCCAACAAATAGACGGCGCCAAAGGAATGGTAATTTCTTTCCTTGTTTTAATTCGGATAAATCTCAAGGTTAAAAGATATGGCCACTTTTCGAGTGAATTCGGTGTGCCAGGCACCGTATCTAAATATTGTGTATTTATTTTTTCCAATAGCGTTATCGTGTGTATGAATTCATACATGATTGTATCGTACCACCCGGCATGCGATTCACACAAAGTGCCGTGAATTACATTCTAATATTGATCTTTGGACTTACAGATTTGATAGACTTCAGTCTTGACAATGGATTGAATGCTCCATTACGAGCTCAAATAAAATATTAAATTTGTCGCACACGATATCACTGTTCCCGTGCGTCAGTGGCCGTCGGAAAAAAATCATTAAAAGAGACAGTCTGTACTGCGTATACTCATGAGCGGTCTCAATCAGTACATTTTGTTCAGGGGGCTAAGGTCTTTTGGCCGAATATTTTTCTTTTACCTGATGAGCAAAACAATTCCACTTCGTTGCCCGAAAAATATTGTTATAATATAATGTTGTTATAATAATGACACGATTTTTCATTCTATGAGACGGTTTACCTCATTCGAAATTGACCATTGGGGTGATGATTTGCTGTTTTACCTTGCATACTCATAAGTACATTGAAAAGCAAATTAAAACCTGCCTATTTAATAAGAAAATAATATGTATATCAGTATGCTATTCTGGTATGTGCAATGTATCTGGAAGCAGGGGACGTGCACATAATGCTATGAAATTATTACAATGGCTTCTTGTTTGAAAGGGAGGGGGGGGGGGGGGTGGTGGGGGAGGAGGGAGCTAGGGGCTTATTGTGACCAATCATGCCAAGACCACTGGTTTAGATGTATACGCAGAGGGGGAGGGGGAGTGGGAGGGGGAGAGGGAGGGGGAGGTTCGTTGCCGGGGGACGGGGTGATCCTGACCAATCATGCCCTTTCCATTATGTAGTTTAGTTGTGTATGCAGAGGGGGGAGGGGGTGGTGGGGGCTCATTGCCGAGTCACATCAAAACCTCGGGGGGGGGGGGGTGATTGTGACCAATCATGGCGAGACCACTGGTTTAGATGTATACGCAGAGGGGGGGGGGGGGGGGGGTAATCGTGACCAATCATGCCCAGACCATTGGTTTAGTTGTGTGAGCAGATGGGGGAGGGGTGGGGGGGGGGGGGGGGGTGGGGCTCGTTGCCGAGACACATCAAAACGTGATATCATTCAATTACAGAATTATATAATAAAGAAACGTCCGATACTATCACGAATCATACGCTTAGTGTTATGCATCACAATTATTGTACAACTTCAATTCAATTTCAATTCAATTTCAGTTCAGTTTATTCCAGTTTATTTACATTACTCATAAAAATATCAACAACATGGCAATGGGAATTAAGGCGTTTCAGGGACGAGCACCATACGAGGGTTTTCTATAGCTCAGTCGGTAAGAGCACCGGTCTAGCAATCCGGAGGTCTCGGGTTCGAATCCCGTTGGAATCCCATTTTCTTTGCTTTCTTTTAATCACAAAAATATCAACAGATACGATTCATACACTACTATAATAAGTTATACAAAATAAAATGTAATACAGAATTTAAAAGCACATTTAATAAATTGAGAATGTGGTGCCAACTTAGAAATGCAGAAGCCTTATTGTTTCGTTAAATACACCGTCATAATAATATGTGAACGAAATTACATTTATAGCAATTCAACACTGAATAAAAAAAAGCAAGAAAACAAACCTGGACACATAATCAAGTAAATTACTATAAATCTAAAACCAAATTTACAATGGCAAATTTGGTTGTGGAATATTTATTTTCCATGTGAATAAATGTTATCAAACTAATCATAATCATCATCATAATCAAATAATATATGTTTTTGTCATAAGCATTCTTTAATCAATCAGAAAAAAAGCATGTACATGTCAAAACATTATCCTATTTTATCCCATTTCCATGCCATATACAGCAGGGGAATATAAGATAAACTTTAGTATAATATATCAGATTTACAAAACTGACAAAAAATGAACAACTACAGAACATGTACATAATCAATTCCGAGGCACAGAGAAAGACCAATATACGACTCATAATTTACATGCATACGTATAGCATAGGGTAATAAACGATGACACATTTATCTTGTGTGTACAAAATTTATTTTTCACACGACTAATCAAACAAATCTTAGTCATAGTACATGCTATTAGTGTATAACAAATAAAACAAGAGAGTCATTAATATTGCTTACAAAATAATTCATGTCAATATGCATGTCTTATTTACATAGACTTTCTGCAATGTTTTGATCCCCATGGAATTACTTATAAACAAAGTCAATAATCATTACCTCCATCCTAAACAACTCACCATATTCTTAGTCAACATGCAAATTTAAATTTCAAAATAAATTGCAATTCCTAACCTTGTTTGTTTACTGTACGATATTTATACAGCACAATCAAATGGTATCTCCACATGCTCATGATACTGTGATTCATCATATTTTCAAAACAAAATGCAATCATTGACTTATAAATTTAAAAAGCCACCGATTCATACGAGAATTACTCGTGAGAAAAAACATGCTAAACCGAGCGTGAAAATAATTTACATTTTAACATCAAAACAGCTTAATAAGTTGACACTGTTTTCTATATATTATACATACTTTATTCGATCATTATCTAAAAGCATTTACAAACATCATCGTAGATTATCCCCTCCCATTAAGCAGGGAATACAAGTTATACATAAATAATTATATCAGATTTAATATGAAAAAATATAAACAACTTCAGAACATGAATATAATCATTTCCCAGGCACATAGGAAGACCAGTATTCGGCTTATTATTGACATTCATATATACACATATGAAAGCCTGTGATCATCAAATATTATGACGGTGTTTTATATTATCTGTATATAGTCATTATATGAATACTTAATGTCTAAATTTACAAAATATTATCTAATATGGAAGCCTATGTATAATGTATTTATTATCATAAATGTACTTATCAATTTCAAATGGGGATAATGTGATGAATAAAAGAATGGTGCACGGTGTAAATACGTTATTTGTGGGCCAGGATATTTGTTTTTTGTTTGTTTATTTTATTTCCACTTTTTCACATCAATACAAAGAAACATCATACAAATATATAAAATGAGTAACATGTAAGTTTAACAAAATATGTTTCTAATTAAAATACAAGCAAAAAACAAATATATTAATTGGTGCCAATCCATCGTGAAAATAATCTGCATAATATAAAATAAGAAATAAGGGGGAGAATGGATATCTTATGTAATGCTTGGTAAGTTTCTTATAAAGGAAAAAGCAGGAGACCACATGTCGTAAGCGTAAAAGCTTGATGATGACTGTGGCCTCTGCCGAGTTAGCAAGTAAAGAACAACCTATGCAAGGGACGCGATTAAAAATCCATTTATTAATTGTATTATAAATTTGTGTGTTATATTCAAAGTTAAATAAAATATAGGTAAAATAATTCAAAGTGAGCATGGCTGAACTAATTTCGAGTGAAAATAACAAAATATATTTAGTGACATGTTTCGTATTGAGAAGTGCATTTGTGCATAGTGCAAAACTTTAGCTTGGTGCATAGAACAATAAGAGACTAATATCGTGAAATTAAGTGTGTGGTGGTTTCGATTATGTGTAATAATATTAAAATGTATTAAAATGTATGCAGGGCCCTTTCCTATTGACAAACAAAATAGAACAATTCCAAGATATAACAAATCAAATTATTTAACATTTCTATGTAAGATCTAGCAAACTATACTGAGTTAATAAATATGTTTCATATTAGCTTTAAATGAATAAAGGGAGGTCCTAATTTTAATATGGTTAGGTAAGTTATTCCAAATATCTGGTCCATGGTGTCTAATTGATCGTAGGGCTAAACTAAGTTTGGGATTATTAAGATGGTAATCATGAGCATGTCGAGTTAAATATGAGTGTACGTTTACAATTAATATATAAAAGTTTAGGAAAGATGCTGGAAGTGTTTTGGAAGTGTACTTATACATACAAATGGCAGTTTGGAGCGTATGTATGTCATAAACCTTTAACGTTTTTAATTGACTAAATAACGGGTTAGAATTTGCAAGATAATTAGAGTATGTACAAATACGAATTGCTCTCTTCTGCAGAAGAAATATTGAGTTTATTTTCATTTTACTACAGTTTGCCCATATAATATTACAATATGTTATATACGGTAAAATTAAAGTATTATAAAGAGTAAATAAAGATTGATCATTTATCAAATATTTCATTTTATACAAAATACCAATATTCCGGGATATCAAAATAGTTATATTATGAATATGTTCATTCCAAGACAAATTTGAGTCAATAGTAACTCCTAACAATTGAGTTGACTGTTTTTCTACCAGGGATAAACCATCTATAAACAAATTACATTGAGGTTGGTCTTGGGAGTTAATAGTTCTAAAACGAATGAAATTAGTTTTACTTATATTTAAGGATAATTTATTACATTTAAACCATAATGAGATATTACACTAATCATGATTTACAGTATCAACAAGTGTATCAATATTTTTGTGTGAGTAAATTATATTTGTGTCGTCGGCAAAAAGAATGTAAGTTAGAATATTTGATGATCTTATTATATCATTAACATAAATCAAAAATAATAGTGGGCCTAAGATGGAACCTTGAGGAACTCCACATGTGAGGTTCAATTTTGAGGAACTTTTGGAATAATAATAAACGTACTGTGTTCTATTTTTAAGATAGTCCTCAAACCAGGATAGAGCAAGGCCTCTGATATCATAGTGTTCTAGTTTTGTTTGTATTTATATGTTTTTTCTTACCAGTAAGATCTTTTATAATATTCCAAAGTGAATTATTATTTTGAGTACTCAAAATTTTATTTGAATAATATAATTTGCGGGATAGCAGAATAATTAATGTTAACTTATTTCTATATTTGTTATATTTATCTAAATCATTATTATCTTTACTTCTTAATGCTTTCTTATATAATCGATTGCGAGTCGCAATCGATCGTAAAATGCCCCTAGTTATCCATGGTTTCTTAGCCTTATTTTTATTTAACTTAATTCGAACCAAAGGAATATTTTTATTATAATAATACATTAGTTTATTCAAAAATATATCGTATGCATTGTTAGCATCTACTAAATTGTATACATCAGCCCAAGATTCTGATGCTAAGTCATCCCGAAAGCTCTGAATATTAGCATCCGTTTCTTTTCGAACGTATATATACTTCATGGGCTCAAGTTTAGATAATTTAATCGTAGGGGAAATAACAAATATGGGGAGGTGATCAGAAATATAAAAATACAATATTCCATTCTGAGTATCTTCATTACAAATATTCGAAAATATATTGTCTATTAAAGTTTCAGTTACATTAGTTATTCGGGTAGCTTTATTAATATGTGGATGGAGGGAATAAGAAGAGAGTGTAGTTAGTAACCTAAGTCCAATATTATTAAATGCAGGTGGAGGTAAATTAATATTATAATCACCCATAAGATATATGATTTTATTTTCACGCGATATTAAAGAAAGACTTTCTTCTAATCCATCCACAAACATATCAATATTACTATGAGGTGGTCTATACATCACTCCAACAAGTATATTTTTAGCTTGTTTATTTATAATTTCAATAAAAATATATTCGGAGCCATCTACATGTAAGTCGGGTCTCTCTTTAAATAATAAAGAATCATGGATATACAATGCTACTCCACCCCCTCGTCCATAATTACGATCAACTCTAATTAATTTGTAATTTTCAATATTAAATAAAGGAGGTGATTTATTATTCAACCATGTTTCCGTTATCCCTATTATGGAAAACGGAAAATGTTGTATGGAAGAAAAAAATAAATCCATAGACTCAAAGTTTTTATTCATGCTTCTAGCATTAATATGCAACAAACTAAGGGACTGTTGATTATGGTCATCATTATTTAAATTAAATGCAGCGTTAAAATCGTCAATAGTATAATATCTTGATTCATTTTCTGTTACATCTTGGTTAATTTCTATATCAAAATTCATATGAATAAATTCAATATACAATTATCAAATACAATAATTAGGAGATGGGCCCATGTAATGATTTGTATATTATGTAGAAGTATATAGTCTGTTTGATATGTAACGTTAAGCATGTACAATGTATCACTTCGTACTAGTCTCAGTATAAACAATAATGTCACCATGGGTGCATGTGCAGTGACTTGTGCAAGTGCTAAAATAATACAAAGAATGGTGAGTGAATAAACGGAACAACGAATTGCAGCCATTGATGGCGGTTCCGGTTTAGTACTGACCACCGCCAGGTCAGAAAAAAAGGAAAGCACAAAGTATGAGAGAACGGACAGTACTATCAAGAGGTAAGAGGAATGCAGATTCAGAATGGATCAATTAAATGCGCTAGAGTATATAGGTTACGAGGCACCAAGGAAATGGGTCTCTCATTGAGAGGATCTCCCATGTATTTACTACATACAACAATAGTAATTGTAAACAGCAAGGAATTTATATTACAATGAAATCGTATCGACACAATTAACAGTGTGTTTTCATTCAACTTAACTAATAATAAGAATGTTAGACCAGCGAGTTACCACGCGGTTTACCTCAATGCATGTGGGCAGTTCTTAAACAAATAATAACAAAGACACGATAGAGAAAGAGAAGGAGATCGCAATCTAGAGACTAATCTATACAAGGGAATTGTTAACAATCAAGATAAAAGTGTACAAAATCAATCATTCCAATATAAATGTGTTTACATTACATAACAGACGAAGGGAATAGAATATAACGAGAATTCTATACGGTGTTAAAGGGTACCGCCGGGCATGATAAAACCAATCCTTAGTTGTTTTGGTACTATAATTGAATACCAATCATTCTCTCATGGGGTCTGATATGTTTCTGTAATTTGAGAACAATGCAATTAATTACTACGACCTACGGAACCACGGCTATTTACTGGTTCGCGCGCGCGACTTTGCTTGCACGACCGCTCAATCAATACGCGTACGTTATTATGGTAGTATGCGATTTATCGCATAGCCCATGCGATAGTTAGTATTGTTTCGCGCGTGCTCGCACTCTAGCCACGGCCATCGCATCGCACCATATCTCTGCATGCATGCAATATGTATACATGCTATTGCTTGTACATTAGGGTTAGGGTAAGGGTTAGTGTTAGGGTATATATATATTTTAAAAAACCAACACCAATCAAGCAATCCGAAATAGCTCCGTGGATAGAGAGTTAGATTGATACGCTAGAGATCCCTGGTTCGAATCCTACCTTGGTCCAATGTTTTTTGTATTTGCTATTCGTTCGGCACTCGACTAAATAGGGAGTTTTCGCTTATGTGAACGAGAACGAGTTTCCCGTCCTAGAACGACCGTTTCAGGGTGGCCCAGAAATAACGGAACGGGGTATTTGCCATTGTGATAATATGTTCACTGGATAGATAATCTTTTTAAAAGAAATTCGTTATTCCGAACACCCAAACAAAAACATTACTGTTGATGATATCAAAGTTCTTTTTAAAAGATTATCTATCCAGTGAACCTAGTCTGTATAATTTCTTTATAATGGAAAGTACCCCGTTCCGTTATTTCTGGGCCACCCTGTATAAGCAAATAATATGCGTATGACGTAATACTCCACGTTGGCACTGTTTAACAATAGTAACTAGGTCCGGTAAGCTCCGGCATACTTATCTTGCCGAACCTAGTTACTATTGTTAAGTTTGCCAACGGGGAGTCTATACGTCATACGAATATTATTTGCATACATCACAGAAGCGGTCTATTGGATGTAGTCAACCCGTGCTGTTCACTACCTGTTCGCTGCCTTTGAACCATTTTCGTTTTTAGTTAACGCGCGTTCACAATGACGTCGTTCCCTTCTACACACAATCATGACAAACACTCACACACACCTTACACTTTCAAACATACACATGCGCAAACACACGACCCGACTGAATTATTCAAACTCCAACACAGACACACACACACATACACGCATTCAATCACACAAAACACACACACACACTTACACACACGTATACTCACACGCACAAACATCCACTCCCGCACGCACGCACGCACTCGCACTCAAACAAACAACAATGCACACAAACACCCCACAACCCCACACATGCGCTCACACAAACGCAAACCCTTACACACGCGTATACACACAAACACAACATTAATAAAACTCCCACACATACGCATAGAGATACACAACACACACCCACACAAACACATGAATGCACACTCACAAATGCACACAAACACCCACAAACGCACATCCACATAAACACAAACACACGCACGCACACTCATCCACGCGAGCACTCAAACAAACACAAACACACGCACACACTCAAACAAAAACCCATACCCGTACACATACGCAGATACACACACGCACGCATGCACTCGCATTCCAACAAACACAAACAAACACATATACACTCACAAACACACACACACGCACAAATGCGCACACACGTACACAAATCCACACACGCACACATTCAAACACACACGCATACACCAGTTACATAATCCACCACACATACACATACACACGTATAAAACACACACACACACACATATACATGTTGATACTTCTCTGATTACGTAATTCTGAAGACGGTGCACTGGATTTTCCGACGAACCTGAAATCGGGCATGAACTAGTGCTCAGATTGGCCAGACGACGAGAGAGAACGTAAGTGACGTAATTTCTCGCCTAAATGACGTCATTTCTTCTAGTAGGGGCCACAAATTTGGGTGTTCACTGCAGTTTGGGGTACAATTGTTTTACTTGGCATACAAACTCCTTGGATCAAAAGAAGAAAATTTATCCAAAGAGACACTCTGTATATCAATTATGGAAATTAGGCCTAATTTGCATAGATACAGAGTGTCTCTTTTGACGAATTTTCTTTTTTTGATCCAAGGAGTATGTATGCCAAGTAAAACAATCGTACCCCAAAATGCAGTCATGGACCCCTTAACCACCCCACTACTCGTCGTCTTCAGGTTTGCGAAAATACCGTAATGTTCGAAATTATACAAGTCGGAAATTTCGGGTATGCATGGTCTCTGACCAAGTCGCTAATTCACAAGGAGTTGCTGAATGGTTTGGGAAACGCATATTCGCAACCCGCCCGACCCTAACAAAACCGCCGACCCTAAAGGATTTTTCTGATTAAAAAAAAAAAAAAAAAAAAAAAAAAATTCCAATTGCGATATGTGTTATTTGTGTGTTATATATGTGTTTTTGTGTAATTTGCGAATCCTGAAAAAAAAAAAAAAAACCCTACCTACCTACCCTAATGTTTGGTTGCCCGTTACTCCAATTCAACAATTTATTGTTTTGGCCCTCTCTCGCCCTCCCCTCTCTCGCCCTCCCCTCTCCCCCTCTCTCGCCCTACCCCAGGCCTCACCCTCTCTCTTTTCCTCTCTCTTACCATACTCCTCTCGCTCTCCCCTCTCGCCCTCCCCTCTCCCCCTCTCTCGCCCTATCTCTCTCTCTCTCTCTCTCTCTCTCTCTCTTATAGCTCCGTCTATACGCACTGTGCTGCAGCAGCGCGCGCACACAAGCGATTTTCGAGATTTTCTCTGCTTGCTGCGATATATCGCAGATGCGATCAATGAGAGGATCGTTAAGTGGTATCGTTATCGGAACTGCGCTGACAGAATGAGTGATATGTGATATTAAAAATGATTCCCTAGCAATGTAGAAATACTTTCAGGATCAGAGACTTGTTTTGTATGTTCATTTGGGATATGTCTTTGATGTAAGAGAGCTAAATCTCTGTCCGGAGGTACCCTTTAAATTTAGAAAGCGTGTTCTCTATTGTGAGTCAAAGTAAGTCAATTGTAAGAGTGGTTTAATTCTCTAAACTCATTAAGTCTATAAGGCCGCTTAGCCACCCAAATAATTACAGGGACACAAGTTATACACTTCAAAGTTAACTTTATTGCTTATCTTTCAATTCAGTGGAAAGCTTCCAACAATCAAAGCCAAATGAAGACTATAATAGTTGAGTTAATGACCCACACAAGTGAGTGCCTATATCAGTATCTAAATTGGCTACTCCTGGTAGCTAACATTCAATAAACAAAACACATGATTAAATTGGCAATAACCAATGAGGAATAGCAAAAGAAGGGTCTTGAATAAAACAACAACAAGAAAGGATTAGTTTGAGTCTTTGTTTAAGTGTCCAAAAGACATAAACAGGAAAGGTCACCATACATTACTGATGTGAGCGATGACGCTGATTAATGGTGACTCTACTCAATGGTGTCCAACTAGTGGGGTGTTCACAACGCGACACAGGGTGAGACGTGAACTATTCATTACGCGAGCTGTAGCAATCGACGAGTCGGTCCTGATGACCTTGCGTTGACCTTCAGGGCGAACGCGAGACGATCAGAGGACGATGACCCTACACCACGAAGGGAAGACGAAGTTCATGACGAGATGACGATGACACTATGACGAAACTGGAAGATGACCCTAAGGGTAGTCAT
>JBAMJV010003370.1:15000-29525 GCA_037951105.1 Echinarachnius parma | reverse complement strand
CTTGTTTGCCCATGCGCGAATTTGAATGACCGAAATGAGCCCGGAGACTGCTATAGATGAATTTGAATGACCATTAACGAAAATGAGCGCCCATTGCTTACATTGGAATGACGCAAGTGTGAAATTGGTTGCTCCGTCATATGAATGACTAAAAAAACGAATTTGAATGACGATACCGTATGTCGATCCAAACGCGGATTTGGTGAGATTGAATGCTGCTGATATAAAAAATTGCATGAGAAAAAAGCGAAATTTACCGGGAAAACCTATATTAATCCGTTCAGGGTTGGTCCCGAAAGTATTCCGGCTTGGGTCTATTATGGAAAATACATGTTATAGCAGAATCAATCAGTGCTAAACGGGTTAAGGGGCCTTGCAAAGTTACACAAATTCCAAACATCCAAATAAGACGTGGAAGTGGGTGGGTGAGTCCAGGGCATTTTTGGATAAAAATAAAAACAAAATTGGAGACCCCCCCCCCCCTCCCCCCCCCCCCCCCCCACAAAACAAAATAAAAATTTAGTGTCAAAAACTGCACTTTACTCGTCTCAAATCATATAATGACTTTTAAAAAGTCATTATATGATTTGAGTTTTCTGTCCATGTCGGAGATTGATTTCCAAAATAAGAAACAAAGTTTTGATAGGCATGATTGGGGGTGAGTAGGTGGGGTGAGCTCTATCCAAATTTTATTTGGATGTTTGGAATTTTTAAAACTTTGCAAGGCCCGTATTTGTTATATAATTATTTTGAACTGTGTTCATGTCTGCGCGGTTGCCTATCAGTCACAAACAAGTCCATGTGTGACCCTATACGATTATATTTTGTGGCACGGTAGAGTCACAAATGGTAATGATCGATTAGTGTATTGATTGATCTTAAAAGACAACAAAATAAAAAATTACATTGCCATACGCCAATTACGTCAATCACACCGTAGATAATGGTTGTTTGTTTACAATTCAATCCGGAAACAAAATGTTAACAATCACTTTGTTGGTATATTTATTAAATAAATCAGCAGATATCAGTATGAAATCGATGTGCGGCTAAGAAAAGGATGAATTTTAACACTGACAATATATGTTGGCCAAATTTCACAGCTCGAACAATAATAGGTGTTTTTACTGGCGGTAGTGACTTCCGCTGTAGGTAGCGCTGCTCAAAGCCAGGCGAGAGATTCGTCTTCGCAGGCTTATAATATAAACCCAAACTGTACTTCTAAACGGCATTCAAACCAAATAACTCACTTCATATCGCATCGAGAGAGCCGAATCTGTCGAAGATGACGAAATTGAGTCTTGTGTTGGCTGTGATGCTCCTGGTCGGGACTTTCTTGGTCCAGCAAGGTTCGTTTCAGCAATTCATTCTTCTATACGTTAACTAAATTGTGATGTTATTCACAGAATATCGTATTCATTTCACTCCCTGTTGGAGTAATAACGGAAAATCATAGATATTATTTTGTGCATCATTATATGCAGTATATTATCATCCCTTTTTATATTATCATGCGCCTTGGACCTTGCCAACTAATATTAGTTCGTCAACAGTTACTGCTCTGTGTTGTAATGTATGTGTATATATTCTGTGTATGGATCAATGAAATGAACTGAACTAAAAATTAGTACTTTGTCTCGTTTAATAAGCGGTTTGTTATCATAAATATACTCCGCAAAAAAAGAAACTGGACACTTGTATAAGTTGAAATATTTCATATTAATGTATGATACAGTGTACATGATCATATATCAAATTAAAGGGAATTTAGTCCTCTACATGCAGGGTATAACTTAAATGTGTAATCGTTCATGCATGAAATGCCATGGTCAATTAACACAAGCAAGGTCTGTTTTTAAAAATAGCAAAACAATGGAGGACCACACCATTCGACTGAAATGATAGTAAGCGTTTCACTTAAAACAAGATGAGCGGGGCAGGTAAATTATGACATTATTCAACTTTATTGTTGTGAACAAACTCTGGAAATACAAATTTGTCAATAAAACAGGGCCAGGTTATGAGAGCATTATCATACTGGTCTGTATTACAGGCATGAAGCTTGTCTATTCCATGTGTCCCCTGCAATTTTAACCATAATTACCTAGAGAAATGTCATGTTAAAGACTGCCCAAATGTTTGACCAAGGGTGACTTCAGGTTTTGAAGATCTTTGGACTACGGTATAATTCTAGAGAAGAATTTATACCATTTTCATGCTGAAATAAGGGCACAAACTGTGGTTTTGACTAATAAAGCTTTGCCATGTAATTCCCCATTTTGTTACTTTTGGATGAAAATAACACCTATAACGTTCACAATTTGTCTTCATTTATACTCTTTATTGAGATGAAGATAGAAAAGGTCACATTTGTAATGAAAAATTATGCCATCTCATGAATATAGCGTTTTAGATTATGCTTATCAACATTTATATGGTTGATGGATGTTCCATTTTTGCTATTTTTGAAAACAGACCTTGGTGTGGTTAATTGACCGTGACAAGTCATGCATGAATGATTTCATCTGGATTTCATGCGAATATTGAAGAGGGTAATTTTATCTTTAATTTGATATACAATATCATATATTGTATCGTTAATGAATACGAAATATTCGGTCTCATACAAGTGTCCAGTTTCTTTTTTTGCGGAGTATATGTTGCATTATACGTGTACATCTGTCAACCTACTTGAAAAACTGCAATTAAATTAAAATCTGTTCGTGTCATAAACATGTCTAACATCACTATGTCCTGAGATTGGAGCGTTTTCTATTTGACAATTTGTTTCAGTTGGACTTTTAAGTTCTCGTATATAGTTATTTCATAATCGAATCCATCACTTGGTATATCGTAGTGTTCAGCTGTATTTTTGATTATTGCCAAACATATGCATTCTTTTAAAACATATTCAAGTTTAAACTAACCATCTATGAACTGCCTGAGATAAGAAACCTTACACAGTATGCATCATTTGAATCCTGAAACTTATTGTAGGCTTTCCCGTCCATTTTCACACTTAGTTTGTATATAATTTAACTTCGATTCCGTCCCGAGAAACCTGTGATGTGCCAAAGCTAATTTAAATTTTGTCTTTGGTCGACCATTTTCACAAAATGTAATCAAGTTAGTAATTTGTCACACATTAACGTCAATTACAATTCAAATTCGTCGGTCAGAATCGATGAGCGCATAAAACATGTAAAAGCGAAAGGAATGTTGTCATTTTGCGTTCATTTTCGTCAAAGCTCGATTACAATTCCTTTTTGTTCATATGATTATGTTGTAATTGTTGGTGTTTAATTTTCTTGATTAATCGTGCTCGCTTTCGATTTCGATTGTACGGGAATTTTTCGGGACGAAGTTGAAGTACAAATTTATAAAACTGAATGACAAAAGTGTTAAAATGTACGAGAAAACCTATTATAATAACATTATCGACACAGTTATGTCTATCATGCCTATAATAATTGTGGATGAACCTAAAAAAGTATAAGTAACCTAATGTACCTGCATTCTTTTTCTTCAGGAAGCTCCAGGAAGCTGGTGCGCGACGCACGAGCTATTGGCAGCCGCAGTGCCCCCGATGAGCCACCCAACCCGAAAGGGTGGAGTGGACTTCATGGCCGCAACAGGAGGATGGTGCGCGTCGAACGTGGCAATGGCGGCGGCTTTAGTTCAGGAGCCCCGGACGACCCGGGGTCCCTGCGACGAGAACGTGACGTAAATGAATAAGCGTCGTATTGCCAAGCGCGTTGCGCGTGAAGATGGCAGTAAGCGTTATGTTGACGACGGCAAATTGATTTTAACGCTCTTATGGTTACATTGTTGTAGGAAACGAGGGCTATACCCCATTCATATTATTTTGACAATTTCGAATAGCCCAGTTCAAGTTCAATAAGACACGATTTAGTACACAATTTAGTTAAATTGTAACAAAAACAAAATTGTTTAGCTATATTATACTAATTGCTGGTAAATCAATCTGATTACAATAACTTTAAGGGCGGGTGGTCTTTATATAACGTTTTGCATCATGTCGGGACAAAATTGGAAGGCTTCTACATTTTCGCACTAAAGACCTCAACCCCCAGCCAAAAAAAAAAAAAAAAAAGAAAAAAGATAACTAGAGTGAACTTATGCTGCGGTTTATTCAACTTGTTTACGCACGAAACGCAAGAGTCCTCGGTGTCACTTATGGTTTATTCAAACAATCTGATTATAATACAATGGGTGATTTCAAATATGGTGTTTAGGGCTGGTGTTAGTGTTTATCAAACTGGTGTTTGTGTGTAATAAACACTAACACCGGCCTTAAACACCATACTTGAAATCACCCATTGTATGCTCGATCCGTAAAATATCAATTTCATTTCAAAGTACCTTACTTTATGATAACTTGTGGTAACCATTGGGCCATTGCCCAGGCATACGGTCGTTGTCGAATTATTATAACAATCTAACCAAAGGAATATTTCGAAACTAAATGGATACACATGTACTGGAGATTCGGAATAAAGATCACTTTTATTGATTTCAGTTTTGATCTTTGCATTGTGGCATGACAAGTCATGTACAATTAGTATTCTTGTTTTTGCCACACAAAACAAATCCATATCTTTCATGCACGTTAATCGTACTTAACGTACATAACGTACGAATCTAGATAACATGAAATGTAATGAGACTAAAATAAATTGCTTTAATTACCCTTTAACAATCATAAATGTACTGTAAGTATGGAAACATGTTCTATGATAATTAATGTACTGAGTGTACTTCACGGTTACCAGTCCAGGACGTAATTATAAATAAATTTACTTCACCCCTGCATAAAAGATACGTTTTAATGATTTCATTGTCTGATTCGAGAATTCTTAGTATGCATCCTATAATAAATGAACACATGTATTTGAATTAATAATTATGTTTGTTTACTTGATCATGCTAGATCTGGGGTAAGACTGTAGAACATAATTTTAATTAAACATGTTTGTGTAGGTCTACACGGAGCATGTATGGTTGTGCATGTTCGCAGTGTGTGCTCGTTAATGTTCGCGCGTGTGCAAGACTGTGTATGTGTGGATGTAAACATGTACATATTTTAAAGATGGTACGTGTATTTTTGTTTATGTATATATTTTGCTCGTCGATTGTGTGTATGTGCGTGTACATGTGTGATTGTTATCTGTTTGTGCATGCGTGTGTGTGTTTGCGTGATGTGTGTCCGTGTGTGTGTTTGTGTGTGTGTTCTTGTATGTGTGTGCCTATACTAGTATGTACACATGTGTGTGTGTATGTGTGTGTGTGTGTGCGTTTTTGTTTGTGTGCGTGTGTGTGTGTTCTCACGCCGGCATTCTTGTGGGGTCTCGTGTGGGTACAATTATATACTTGTGGGGTAATTTTTCTTGTGGGGAATAAATCATAGACCCCACTAAGGAATAGCCTTAAATCGGCGTATTTAGCTTCATAAAGTTATGTGACAAAATCCTGAACCTGACTGTATCCCATAAGTGATACTTGAGGGGTAAAACAATTCTAGACACACCCCTACCCTCCCATACACTCGGAAGGTTGCCTTTTTTCGTCGCAAAGGTTTTGTGAATAGCGCCAAATTGTAGTAGCACTCCTCCAGCTTGTATAGTAGCACAAGTACCCCACAAGTCGGGTGCCCACAAGTATGCCCATGTTAGTATGTGTGTGTGTGTGTATGTGTGTTTGTACAGATGTGAGATATGTGTTGTTATATCTTAATAACCAGAGGCAGAGGCACAGGGAATAAAGCAATCATAACGCTTTTCTTGAAAATTAATATTGTAATTCCCTCTGTGGTCATGGATTGGGTTTTTGTTTCGTCGCGCGTCCGAGGACAAGTGTAAAGAGATGTCCTCAGTCATGAAGGTAGTAAAGTCAACTATTATAAGATCCTGTGAAATAATATATGAATAAATAAATACATGTTGGGCCCCAACATTTATTCCAATCGAATATAATAATTTTTGCCTATTTCAGCTGTTTTAGAACTGATTTCGGTCAAATAAAGTTTATTCTGTCTTTAACATTGTGTCCATGTTCAAATTGTACACTTAGCCTTTCATTACGTCACCAACAAATAATTTCTTGAACCGCCCTCAAAACCAAAACTTTACTATCCCTTTGAGTTATATATTCCCAGTCTGTACTATAAAGCCCTGCGCAGAAAGAGCCGACTCGACCCGATCCGACTGGTTTTCAGTCGGATCGGCTTCGTGTGTATTGCCTCACGACTCCGAGTATGCCAGTCCGAAGCTAATCGGGCACGATTCAACATGTTGAATCGGCCGCGACTGAATCGGACCGACTTTGAATTTCAGTCGGGTCGGATCGGGTCGAGTCGGCTCATGCCTGCGCCGGGTATAAGGCAACAAGAATCGGTAAACAAATGACGCGATTTCCTCTGTAAATACCATTTAATTACTTCTCCTAATCTCATTGGACATGCAATCAAACTATTTAGTTATGGTATAGGTGGCTGCTGCTAGTGTTGATGGACAACTTAATAACTTGTATTTGAAAGACACAAACGTGACAAAAGTTAAGGCAATTATAACATGTATAACGTAAGGTTTAACATAATAAATCAAAATGCAATTACAAGTGTTACGCCCTTTTCAAGTAACGATTACAAGTGCATGCATGGCAATATTGATTTTATAAGCATGAAGTCATTATTAACAAATCAATCGGCCGTTCAAAATGAACAATTAAAACAATTTAATAAAATGAAAAATATTACCAATAAGATAACAAGATAAGAAATGTTAATAACACACAAACAATTGTTAAAAGGACCCTACAGAAATAGCAACTATTTAGATCATTCAATCCTTAAAGAGATAGATGAGTTTTGGTATATAGGGCGCTACTCAAGATAATGTTTTCGTGATATGATGAAAAACTGAGTGTCAAATTCGAAAGAGCTTACAATTTTAATGACAGAATGAACTTTATTTGATCAAAATCGGTTCAGAAATGGCTGAAATAGCCATAAACATAACCTTTGTAATAAATGTGGGGCCCCACAATTATTAGACAATTTTGAACCAGCCGTTAAAAAATTTAAAAAATGATTCCTCTTTTCCAAAATGTACAAAAGTGGTTTTTAAATAGTTGTTGATAATCTCTCTATCTAATCACCATTTCAACATAACATCACATTCACAATATTTTAATTCAAATGGTTGAAACCGATGAGTGTTCAGAGAGCGCCCTTTTGAGTTTTAACGGCTCTTTTTTTTAATGATAACAGGCCTTTTACTTAGTTATTTGTAATTGTATTATATCTTTTCAGCATGGTCATGATGGTGGAGTTATAACTATTAGTTTGTAATGTAATGGTGCAGGTTTTGCTTACTAAAATTCAGTTTGACAAAAACTGTACTATCTTTACCAGAACTCAACTTTCCCTTTAAAATAAATATATAAACACAAAAAAGGAAGAACATACAGTATCCTGAACAGTACTGTAATGTAAACATATGCATACTTGCAGAGTGATAAACATTCATCCAGGCAAAGTACTATACTAGAACCACCCAAATAGTTCTGAACTATTGGAGGAAAAGGGGGGGGGGGGGGGAAATATGACTTTTTCAGCACCGATATATTATGCACCATTGAGTACTATTGTTATGACAAATGCTTATATCTACATAAAGCACAAATATGTTTAATATATTTAGAAATATACATGATTGCATGGTCAGCTTCGTTGCTGTTTTTCACCAAGTATTACAACCATAACATTAAATATAAACACAATACAATACAAATACAGTATAACTATATATACACGCAGTTATACGTATTTGTGTAGTAATAATATGTATTGTAAGCAATTAGCAACATATTTAAGATTAAATATTTACAAATTTGCCAAAAAGTAATATTTACAATCATTTCGATTTAATGAATATAATAAAAACGAAGCAATATTTGTATACAAATATACATAATATGAAATTAAATATGATGATACTCCAGCAAGAACGTACAATTGTATCAGTCAAACAAAATATCATCCAATAGCTCTAGTGTGATCACACTGTGCTTTACAGTGTGGACCACAGTGTTAAATTTAATGGTTTTAGCAGTGAGAAAACCAACTTACACTGTGAACACACTGTGAACTCGCTGTGAACACACTATGAAATTGCTGGGATACACAGAGTGAGCGCATTTTTTTCAAACTATGGCGATAGTGTTCACAGTGTGAGTTGGTGTTCACACTGTTAAAACACTCCAATTTAACAATTTGGTCCACCCTGTGTAACACAGTGTGTTCACACTGTGTTCATACTGTGGCACACTGGGTTTTTTTCGGTAGGGAGTAGCCTACACCTCCATTTAGACCAAGGTAATGCACAGTCAAAAAACACGAGGAGAATAATCATATAAATTCATCCAGCCATATCACACAGCGAACACCCCACCACGAACAAATGCAAATGACATAACACATTCATAATGCTTTGTCCGATTTCTACCAATTTGCTGGATTATTTACTAAACAAGGTATTTACATATTCAAAAGAAATAGTAATCTATCATGCTGCTGGTCATTATTATATACTTCAATGAAAGTACATGTAATCAGTTCTAAACGCATGTCGTGAAAATGTTGGTCCATAAACATCCCAAATCGCACCTTCGTAAGATCTCTTCTTCATGTCGTTTGCCAACAGATATAAATGATCTTTCCCAAACATTTTAATGATGATGTCTAATAATATTAAAGGTGCACCTGTAAAGTGTCAGATATTGCCCAAATTGACATTTGAGACTTTAATCCTGTACCAAAATCATTGTAAGACATGTCCGAATGACGTGTGAAAGTTTCATTGAAAAAGAACACTGCTTTCCTGGTTAAAAAAGCGAAAATATGCGTCAGCTTTTAAAACGGACGTTTAATGAGGTTTATGACCGTTCATTAAGTACGCTTTTGAGCTGAATGATAGATATCGTCATACTAAAGGGGCATTTGAAATAATCTAACCCTATTTTATTATTCTCTTACCATAAGCTAAACAACACGGTAGAAGAGAAACGAGGAAGCTCCAAGTAATTTTCGTAGAGTTAGACACTGTACAGGCATCCCTTTAAGATGAGTATTTATTTCCTCAAATCTAGCATGAGCGCTGGCTTATTCTAATCTTTCAAGCAACGAGCATCAGCCTCTGTTATTGATTGATGGCGTCACATAGATGAAGGCACTATTTAAGTTATGAAAATGTCATGTATGCACTGTAATGCCTATGTTTGAGGTCTCGCCTTATTGGCTATTGTTCACAATAGCGTGTTTTATATGAAGAAAAAAAAACAATCATCAAGAAGATGCGGTTTAGTCAGCGCTCCCCGCACCGCTCGACCATAGTTTTTGCGGGGCACCATCAGCATTCTTACACGTCCGCTGCGCGCAAGTATCGGTCCCTGATGTCCAGAAGCCGCGCCTTGGTCAACGATTCTCGCAGCGCCGGCCTCTGGTTCCCGCGGGGCACCGTCTGTCGCCAGTCGAGCATCATATTGACCGTCCCTCTCGCCGTGACCCGCCCCGTCAGCCGGTTGGTCTCCACGTAGCGTTTCATGTGGGCTTCGTTGAAGCCCAGGATCACCCCAAGTCTCGCCATCTGATCATCAGTCTCGATTGATTCGGCTATGTTGCGCAAGAGCGGCTCGAGGTCTTCGTCTGTATCCTTGGTAGGGGCACTCCTGACATGAAAAATACATAAAATATATTAGCAGCTGTTTCCTACACTATTTTGAAATTCACATAGACATGATCGAGGTAATACAGGATCCACTAGGTTCCCGTACGCAACGGGTTACTACCGTTCTGTTATTGTCTTTTTCTTTGATTTTCTTTTATTTCCACAGCTGGGTGCATGGGATGGCGCTTTCAGCAGAAGATGATTTTCGTAGGGGTCCCATACACTATAACTACATAAATTAAATGCATAATTACAATACACTTAATACATTGTACGTTGAATATTAGTTATCTATCTATATATCTAAATAATTATATCTACCTATTTATCAATATTATACACCTGTTAATTAATGTACATTATGTGTATACAAATTATATAATGTATGTAATATTTCTAGTCCCGCCCCACCCCTCTCCTTCTCTTTCTCTATCTCTCTTCCATTCTCCCTCTCTCTCTCCCCCTCTCACCCTCTTTCTCATCCTGCTCCTTCCCTGCAATTGATCTATTCATGTTTAAAGGGGTAGTACAGTTTTGGTAAGGCTGAACTTTAGTAACCAAACCTGGACAGTAACATTATAAACTAATAGTTATAACTCTACCATGCTCGAAAGTTATACAAAAATACAAACGACCAAGTAATAAGCCTGTTATCACTCAAAAAGAGCAATTCAATCACAAAAGGGCGCTTTCTAAAAAGGCATTGGTTTAAACCATTTTTATACAAAATTATGCATGTGATGTTTTATTGAAATAATGATTAAATCGAGAGATCATCAACAACTATTTAAAACACGCTTTTGAACATTTTTGAAAAAGTGCAAGCATTTGTTTAATTTTGTGAAAAAAATCATCTAATTATTTGGGCCCCAAATAATTATAAGATCAGATATATTTATTGATATTTCAGCCGTTTCTGGGTCGATTTTGACCAAATAAAGTTTATTCTGCCATTAAAATTGCATGCTCTCTCAAATTCGTCACTCAGTTTTTCATTACCTCACAAAAATATTGTGATGTGCAGCGCCCTCTCTACCAAAACTAAAATACCCCTTTAATATATAGCTTTCATTATACTTCATGTACTTACCCAACTGGAATCATACATTCCACTCGAACAGGTTCATCACGGAAATCTGCGGAACAGAATAAAAAATCATACATCATATTTATAATAATATTTAGAATGTTTAGTGACCACTTTCATTCACACCATCTGTTATTACTGTATACAGACATGAATTAGATTGATGATAATCCATTGTGATTATCTATTAGCAGGCAAAAAAGGGACTTAGTAACATTGTCCAAATCCTCAAAATCCAACTGGAATTCTTGCGGTTCCCTTATACCTTGTTGTATTCGTTTTATAAAAGCATGGGACAGGTTTTAGTTTTTCAAATTTCACTTTCGTTAAAGAGATAATTGCGATTAAAGTGTTCAGATGTTAAATTATCCAATGGACCGCGAGGACCGTGTACAAAGTGAGTGCAATGATTTAGTGAATATCACTTCGCATTTTTGCTCATTATTCGGCCATATAACGTACATCAATTAAGTTACTAGATCCCTTTAATATTAATAATAATAATATTAATAACAACAATAATAACAACAATAACAACAACACCAATAATAATAATAATAGTAATGATAATTATATTGATAATATTACTACTTCTAATGGTAATAGTAATTATAATAATAACAATAATTTGACAATAACTCTTTAAAACATGAGGGGAAATTTTTCAAAAATAGCTCCCCAAGCAGTCCAACCACGCTACGCCACTGCTTGGTATAATGTTAACTTTTAGTCAATGATATAGCGCAATCAGTTTTAGTAACTATAATCAGTTCACCAAAATATATCCCTTAATAATTATGTAATTCGTTCTGGGATGATTCTCTAGGATATAATTTGAATGTTTAACTGTTCACATTAATGTATACAAAGCAATGCAATGAATTTTCGGTCAGAGGATTATTGCGTTACTTGTGAGATAATAATTATGTAAATATGACTGCCCTCACTTTAACCTGTTTCCTAGCTATTATATTTTAGAATCCCCACAGGTACAACTAGGTTACCGTAGGCAATGAGTTAGTATAGCGTTTTCGCAACCTCAACGCGGCCGTAGAAATTGGCGGGTCGTGTGCAAAATCGCCAATTTCCTGTAGTAACAGCGGTCACTCCGTTCTTGGACTGTTATCACCGACCGTCTTCGGTCAATTTTGCGTCCGTGCTATGAGACCGCCCGATCAGGCAAACAGCCAATCAGCGGCGCTCGCTGCTATTAGCGAGGTCAAACGTCCATCATCAGCGCTCGCACATGTACCAGTTCAACGATCCGAGTCTACGTCCGTACGTCCGCGTTGACCGAATATTGCAAAACGGCTTGTAAACCAGAGTTGTTTTAGCGCGGCGGACGTACCAATATATCGTTCCTGCGTCGGTGAAAGCTGCGTACGACGCTGGGCAAAAACAGTCTAATTACTGTGGCAAACACCAAATGTTATAGTACTCGATCGCAACAAAAATATTCGTGAATAAACAGGGCGACCAATATTTCTTTCTTTCTTGCATCTCACCGAAAAAGTCGGTCCAGAAGAGAAAGTTCATCTCCATCGCGCGTTGGAGCGACAGGTCCAGGAGTTTGTTCGCAAATGGAGTCCCCGAAAGCTCGACGGGAAAGCAGATAGTCTTCTGAACCAGTCGTTTCAGGCATTTGTGTGATACCATCTTTAGGAAAAGAAATTAAGCATAGTTTTATGACAACGAGTATTGAATATTAGATTTACCGTATTTACGTTGACTAGAAAGATTACGAAATCATGAAAATATTACAATCAAGTGTTTTTTGTATAATTAATATTTATATTATACGATGCAAAAGTGAACATCAGCCTGCCAGAGCACTATTGTAGCTCTAGCTGGCCCAGCAATTGGTCCACTGAATTTAGCTCAAAATATTCAATAAAGGAAAAATAATGGGGAGAAAAAAAGGACTGATATTAAATCAAAAGTATGATAGGAGGTGTCAATGTGCAGATACAATTTAAAATGTTCCTTTAATCATGTTAATTGTCAAATTTAATTTTATAACAGCAATATTGTAGTTTTGTGGTAAACTGATCAGGGCGCTTGTCTTAAAAAAAAGAGGGTCGTGGGTTCGCTGGGCCCTCCACTAGAATGTGTCTTTATCAATATTCAAAGATGGCGCGCAACCCAGATGTAGTAAGAAGTGGTAAAAGGAATCTATTTTCGGAATAATATAGTGCTTAGTTAAACATTGATAATGTTTCGAATGCAGCTGACTTTGTTTCCATTAAAGAAGTATTCCTCTCAGCTACACGTTTTGATGAGTATCTTTTGAAAAGGATAACTGAAGGACTAGGGTAGTTGTTCCAAAATACCTGCACTTGTGCTTCTGTTTCGCTCCGTGCTTTGCAGCTGATGCTTAGGTCCACTCTCCTGATGTCTGCATCAAATATCTGCTCTGGCGCCATCATGCGGTGGCCCAAGCCAGTCTCAGCAATGCTGATTCTCTGCGGATAGATTAAAATAAATGGATGTCCTCAATAGTTTGTTAAGAATAATCATTTAATATCCATTTTATAATCTGATACATCGTGACTGCATTTTTTGCCATAAAAATTATCTGCGGTTGAAGCTTTTATGCGGATGATACCCGTCGCGAATTTTCGCCTTTGTAACATAATTCACTGGATAGCATTAGCGGACGCCCGATGGAGAGCCAAATTATAGATCAGTTTGAATGCGTTTTTTTTCTGTTTCTCGTTTGGCGAATGCTGTCCTTGTCAGGAGATGTATGTTGTTTTATCCGGTGGAATGTTTTGTCCATGAAGCTATGAAGGCGACTTGCGCCATCGGGTATTTTGATTTCGCAATGTGACAACACCATAAGAAATAGCTTACCTCTACGGTACTTGGCGTCGTATGGAGATCCGATGCAGTGATCATGAACAGATGGACACGTAAGATTGGCACCATTTCCTGCGGGAGCGCCTGGGGCATGAATGGTACGCAGCCGATGCGTTTTCCCCGCACACCGCCGCGGTTTATGAGCGCTGTCAACCAGCCCCACGAGAAGTGGTCTATGCGCAGTTCCATCACGTGATCACGCACCGCGCACCATGGCGCGCCCTGGGAACCGTCACGCCTGTGTGTCATCGGGATTCGCTCTACGCTCGTATCGTCTGTAAAATTATTATAATTGTTCGTTATCAAAGACAGCGATCGACATTATTGTCATGGAAGAAGTCATAGACGTAATCTGAAATCCCGCAGTTTTGAAGAGAATGTTGGACTAAGTTTTTCTTGGGGTTAAGAAAATGCTTTGCAAAAATACAATTTTGCGAGGAAAAAGAAAAAGTGTGGTAATTCATTTGTAATTCATAGACTTATTTTTATTTATTTTTGTTTACTAATTTCACAGAAAAAAAAAAATTAAAAAACGAAACATGCTCCATGATTCTATTAGTAATACGAAAAAAGAGGTTGTGAGACCGCTGGAGTTCTCAGTAAATTGTTTGAATTTTGATCAATGTTGTTTGATCCCGTTAATTACCTTTCTTATACGTGCCACGGCCCGAGTAAAGAACCACTTCGACGTTCCCGGCGTCGTAGAATGAACCGGCATGGGGGATGATGATCGTGACGGGTTTCCTGAAGTGAAGTCCAGATGGGGAACACTCGTATCCCAGGGATACGATCATCTCGTCGTCTCGATCGCAGACGTCTGGCGGATCGGTAAG
>JBAMJV010003370.1:0-10000 GCA_037951105.1 Echinarachnius parma | reverse complement strand
CTTGCCTGGCGGGAGAAGGTAAGGCACGGTATGGATGAGTGCTATAGTCGTGCTCGCGGTCGTGGTTGCGGTTGCGGGCGGCGTCGTTTGGTCAATCGCTTCGAAATCGTCGTCGGAGAACGTCCCGACATCGTCGTCGAATCTCGTCCTAAAGAAGACGGTCGACGACCAGGATGAGATCGAGTCATTGGTACTGGTAGCTGACCACTCATTTTGCAATGGAGCTCCATCTGCCTGCATACACAAAACGTAGGAATGGGCGGTGTGATAATATAAAAAATAATGTTAATATTCATTGTGATGCGAATGAAAATTTCCCCGGGATATTAAATTATGATGATAACAATAAACTACTACCATGACTACTTCTAATGTTCATGCTAATAATAATAATATAAGTAATGATAATAATAGTGAAATTTGTAATAATAATAATAGTAGTAATAATGCATTTGTGAAGCTCATTTCCTTGTAATTTATAATCAATATACCATAGTTAACTGGTTAATGTTGTTTTTTTTTTTTTGGGGGGGGGGGGGGGGAATGCGGTTACTAAGGGGGCTCAATCTCCCTTTGTCTACTGATCATAATTTAGTATGAATATGTATGACAATAGAAGCTACTTAGAACTGGTTGCGGTTTTTCTAATTTCGCTTTTGTTGAAAAGATATTCAAGATTGATATGTTTAGATTTGTAATCATCCACTGGAAAAATATATCTGAGTACAAAATTATTAAAGGGGAAGTTTCTACAAGCTTTTAAGCAGGATGGGTGAAAAGGGAACAATTTTAGATACCTAATGGCGAAAGTTTGAGCAGATTTTGATAATCCAATCAAGAATTATGACTTTTCAAATTTTTGATCAAAATCTTGTTTGCTGCCCTCTTAGTCGGCTCTTTGCCAAATCTGTGATGTCACAGATGGACAACTCCCATTGGAACTGTACAACAACACTTCACAAAATGTCACTTTTCATGAAAAAGTATCGTCCTACTACTCTCATTCTCAGATATGTTAAAGAAGAGGTAAATGTGCGTGCATTTAAGGTAAAACTTCCTCAACTGGTCCAGTGAAATCCACGAAAAGTTAAAAAACATGAAAATGTGTGTACAAAGTCATTGGAAGGTTGTCCTATGGCACCACAGATTTTGGCAAATTGGCATCTAGAGAGGGCGGCAAACAAAACTTACCAAAATCATAACTTTTGAATTGAAAATCCAAATTTGCTCAAACTTTCACTATTGGGCTTCTAAAATTGTTCTCCTTTCATTCAATCCACATTAATTCTTGGGGAATGAGTTAGCGAATATCACTTTGCATTTTCACTCTTAAATTACTCGGCCATTTAGCATCCATTAAACATGCGATACTTACACATCGCTTTGTGGACATATCCGATCACAAAAGTCAAAAACACAACTTCATATCAACCATTTATCACTTTTTGCATATTGCGCCAGGTTATCTATTATATCTTGCACACAAATAAGATGCATTAGTCACATTAGCGACTAAACATATATACCATTACACGTGTGTATTGTTGTAAGACAATATGATAGTTTCACTGGCTTTAACCAAACTCTGACAAATAGGTGGCCAAATGGATATTAGAAGTGGCGTAAAATATATAGTATACATTTCATTTGCCGATCTCCAAACGGGGTGAGTTGTGGGGCCGGGCAGGAAATGGCTTACTACGGTGCACGGGAGCCGCATGTGTCCTTAACAAGTTTTTACAAAATGTCGAACATAAAATAAACACACACAAGGTACGTATTTAGTATTTAGAGTAGGCCGAATAATTCACATGCCCCCTCCCCCCCCCCCCCCCCCCACAACAAAAGTCCTTGCAAAAAAAGACTACCCTATTATGTATTATTTGTTGTCTACACCTTGACACCACTTGTTTAAGAGAGTAAAATAATTTGTTTGTAAGGTAATGAAAAACTGAGTGTCAACTTTAAAAGAGCATACCATTTCAGTGACAGAATAAACTGTATTTGAGGTGGGGTTAGAGACGGCTAAATATTCATAACCATTTGTAATTATTGTGGGGTCCCACAATAATTCAACAATTTTGAGCCAGCCGTTGGAAGAAAAAACATGCTTACACTTTTCAAACATTCACAAAATATGTGTTTAAATAGTTGTTGATGATCTTTCTATTTAATCATTATTTTAACAAAACACAACATGCACAAGTTTTCATTAAAATTGGTTGAAACCAATGAGTTTTTAGAGAGCGCCCTTTAAACAAAAAATTAACGGACCTTTTTGAATGATTACAGGCTTTTTTCTTAGTTCTGTGTAATCTTGTTATACCTTTCGGGCATGGTGGAGTTATAACTATTAGTTTGTAATGTTATTGTGCAGGTTTTGGTTACTTAATTCCATTTGACCAAAACTTAACTATCCCTTTAAGTGGAACTTATGTTCATCTTTTTCTGTATTATAGACCTAGGGTGTGTGAACATGCTGCAACATGATTGTGACTTGACATGAATAGATGGTGGTGTTACAGTAGAATATGATATGAAAATATGCTATAAATGTAATGTTACTAACCGTGGAATTGCCCATATAGTTATTGCACGGAAATAATACCGAGCACAGGGTATTTATTATTGTTAGCATATTACACCGACCAATGGCGTGTGAAGACCAGGTCTGAATCCAGGGTTGTGTATGCTGCAACATAAACGATTAGTTAAAGGGATAGTTGAGTTTTAGTATAGCGAGTACAGTTTTGGTCGAACTGAATTTTAGTAACCAAATCCTACACCATTCCAT
This sequence comes from Echinarachnius parma, assembly GCA_037951105.1. Classification (NCBI taxonomy): domain Eukaryota; kingdom Metazoa; phylum Echinodermata; class Echinoidea; order Clypeasteroida; family Echinarachniidae; genus Echinarachnius; species Echinarachnius parma. The sequence goes on along the minus strand of JBAMJV010003370.1, from coordinate 7,206 downwards.
AACAAACTAATAGTTATAACTCCACCATGCTCGAAAGGTATACACAATTACAAACGACTACGTGAAAAGCCTGTTATGATTCAGAAATAGGCGTTAAATCTCAAGATGGCGCTTTCTAAAAACTCATTGGTTTCAACCGTTTTCAATTTTAAATTGTGCATGTGATGTTTCGTTAAAATTATGATAAAATAGAGAGATCATCAACAACTATTTACAATATCTATTGTAAATTGAATTACTGTGGGGCCCCACAATAATTACAAATAATAATAATAATAATAATAAATTCAATTTCTATAGCGCATTGTAATGCACAATACATTCCCTATGCGCTTTACATAGTACCACATTACACAATACAAACATAAATAAAATCAATGTAAACATTTATACATAAATAAATCATACAAATATAAATGTCTTCAGAGATTGCTTAAATGTGTTACTTGAGGGCATTTGTCTAATTTCCAGTGGTAATGTATTCCAAAGTGTGGGGGCTGATTTTACGAAGGACCGATTACCGTAAGTCTGAGTATTAGCAAGAGGGACAGTTAAAAGTTGTTGAGATGATGATCTAAGAGTGCGTACAGAGGTGTGTGGGTGAATCAATTAAATTAAGTAAAGTGGAGATATAGTATTTAAAACTTTATGGCACATAAGAAGAATTTTAAAAATGACACGTTTTTCAACTGGTAGCCAATGAAGACTATGTAAAATGGGGGAGATTGGATCTCTAGAACGAGCACCAACGAGTAATCTAGCAGCTTGTTTTGAAATGGTTATATGGATATTTCAGCCGTCTCTGAACCGATTTTGATCAAATAAAGTTCATCCTGTCATTAAAATTGTATGCTCTTTTTTCAAATTTGACACTCAGTTTTTGTGAAGCGCCCTCTATACCAAAACTCAACTATCTATTTAATTTCTAGTTGTGAGCTAAACAAGTTAGTGTTTTTTCCTGAATAATGGCCGTGACGTCTTAGTACGTTGTGTGTACACGAACCTGTCTGTAAAGACCACCTGCATAACATCTTGTCTAATCAAAGTATTAATAAACCAACCAATATATTTTGTTTTGTATTTTCTATTCATTAATGGCATAACTTCCTATTATTCAAAGCCCAACTATGCGATATTTATTTATTGGTGTAATTAGTATTATTTTGTTCAACAATTAAATCATCTATAGACGACTACCAACCATTAATTTACCCTTCCTAGATCTCTAGAAGTTATCGTATCACAATGTAAAACAATATGGACATCAACTTATTATCTAAATACTAATCAAAACGATTGTGTGAAATGGGACTTTTAGCAGTTTTGTTTTGATGACAGGAAACGTGCCTGTTAAAGCGATCTATAGTAACGTTGTCAAAATATTATGCACAAATTACTTTTAGAATTCTAGTGGTTCTATCATACCGTATTGTATTCCTACTACCAATAGAAGCAATGACCATGCATGTTTCGGATTTCCGAGTTTCCCTTTCATTATACAAATATTTACGTTTTAAGCGTTCAGATTTGTAATTATCAATTGTCAAATCAATTATCAAATTACAAAATGAATGAAATTAGTAGAAAATATCAATTTGCATTTTCGCTCATTACTCGGTAAAATGTCATTAATATACCATAGAATCGTTCACACATCACTCTCTACTTGACATATCATATACATGCCATTTTATTAACCATTCCTAATTTGTTGCAAATGGCATGCAACACAGTCACTACATCCCTTTAAGCACTATATGTTGCAAAGACAATCGCATACATGTTGCAATCATAAATTAGTTACCCGCTTATGTGGTTGGATTTACTCTACTTACTCTACCGAAAAGAACCCAGTCAATGGGCCGTATGCATAAAAACAAGCAATTGCTTATAAGCAATTGCTTTAAGCACAAGCAAGAACTTGTCAAGCAAAAGGTCAAGTTCAAGCAATTGCTTGAATTCATATGCACAAGCTTTTGCTTGCACTGCCTAAGCAATTGCTTACGTGTTGGACAAAGGATCGTTACGGTTGTGTGAACATCGCACTGCAGGACAACAACGCTTCGTGCCCGACCTGGCAGCAGTATTTTTGCTTACGCAAATAGGGGGGAAACAGCACAGAGCATTAGGGGGGTTTCTGTGCAGATCGATTGCCGTAAAAAGTCTAAAATAACACAAATGTTTATTAAATATGAAATCACAACATAACCTCTGGAATAAGGAGCTCGTAATCATCCTGAAACGGTATGAAAATTTGATGCTTAAACGCGAATGCCCTGAGTAAGCAAGAGCTCAAGCTGGTCTGGATGTGCTTGAAAAAACGCAAGCAATTGCTTATCAAGACAAGTAAAATGTTCGTTTTATGCATACGGTTTCAAGCAATTGCTTGTTTGGTAAGCGATTGCTTACGAACAGTAAGCAATTGCTTGTGCTTGTAAGCAAATGCTTTTGCTTGCAAGCAATTGCTTGTTTTCATGCATACCGATTCAAGCAAAAGGCTAGCACAAGCAATTGCTTGTTTTTATGCATACGGCCCAATGTCAGTGTGCCACAGTGCGTAACAGCGTGAACACACTGTGTGTCACACCTTCACAATGAGTTAATGTGGTTTAACACTGTGTTTTCACACCATCACAATGAGTTCATGTGGCTTTACACTGTATGTTCACACAGCGTGAATACACTGTGTTTTCACACCGTGTTTCACACTGTGGATCATATTCTAAAATTTTGTTTATTTCTTATCAAAACGCATTTATCACACTATATGAAAATACATAATGTGAACACATCGCGAGCACACGACTTTGCACATCATGAAGGCAGGATAATTATGTACAGTTGTATTCACAGTGTGATTCACAGTGTTTCCAAAGTTCAAATGAGTGTCGACATGTCCATGGTCCACAGAGTGTGTTCACACTGTGGTCCACACTATGGCGCACTGTGTTCCTTTCGGTATAGACAATCATAGACAATGGGCCGTATGCATAAAAACAAGCAATTGCTTGTGCTAGCCTTTTGCTTGAATTGGTATGCACACAAACAAGCAATTGCTTGCAAGCAAAAGCTTTTGCTTACAAGCACAAGCAATTGCTTACTGCCCGTAAGCAATTGCTTACCAAACAAGCAATTGCTTAAAACCGTATGCATAAAACGAACCTTTTACTTGTCTTGATAAGCAATTGCTTGCGTTTTTTCAAGCACCTCCAGACCAGCTTGAGCTCTTGCTTACTAAGGACATTCGCGTTTTATAATCAAGTTTTCATACCTTTTCAGGATGATTTAGAACTCCTGGTTCCAGAGGTTATGTTGTGATTACATATTTAATCAAATGGCTGTTATTTTAGACATTTATATCCATGTAGGCAATTTTGTTCGTGATTTGAAAATATTTGCGTTAAAAAATACTGTTGCCAGGTCGGGTACGACCAGGGAAAGCTGCTATGCAAGGGACTACACGACGTTTGCATACACTATGAATCCCCTTTGTTGTCATGCAGTGCGATGTTCGCACAACCGTAACGATGCTTTGTTCAACACGTAAGCAATTGCTTAGGCAGTGTAAGCAAAAGGTTTCAGCACAAGCAAAAGCTTATGCATACGAAATTAAGCAATTGCTTGAACTTGATCTTTTGCTTGACAAGCTCTTGCTTGTGCTTGAAGCAATTGCTACGTTTTATGCATACGGCCCATTGGCCGTATGCATAAAAACAAGCAATTGCCTGTGCTAGCCTTTTGCTTGAATCGGTATGCACACAAACAAGCAATAATTGCTTGCAAGCAAAAGCTTTTGCTTACAAGCACAAGCAATTGCTTTCTGCTCGTAAGCAATTGCTAACTAAACAAGCAATTGCTTAAAACCGTATGCATAAAACGAACCTTTTACTTGTCTTGATAAGCAATTGCTTGCGTTTTTTCAAGCACCTCCAGACCAGCTTGAGATCTTGCTTACTAAGGACATTCGCGTTTTAGAATCAAGTTTTCATACCGTTTCAGGATGATTTAGAACTCCTGGTTCCAGAGGTTATGTTGTGATTACATATTTAATCAAATGGCTGTTATTTTAGACATTTATATCCATGTAGGCAATTTTGTTCATGATTTGAAAATATTTGCGTAAGAAAAATACTGTTGCCCGGTCGGGCACGACCAGGGAAAGCTGCTATGCAAGGGACTACACGACGTTTGCATACACTACGAATCCCCTTTGTTGTCATGCAGCGCGATGTTCGCACAACCGTAACGATGCTTTGTTCAACACGTAAGCAATTGCTTAGGCAGTGTAAGCAAAAGGTTTCAGCACAAGCAAATGCTTATGCATACGAAATTGAGCAATTGCTTGAACTTGATCTTTTGCTTGACAAGCTCTTGCTTGTGCTTGAAGCAATTGCTTATAAGCAATTGCTACGTTTTATGGCATACGGCCCCATTGGGCCGTATGCATAAAAACAAGCAATTGCTTGTGCTAGCCTTTTGCTTGAAATCGGTATGCACCATGGGCGTCGATACTTACGTAATACCCATTCATCAGGGGGTATGGATGAATAGATCATCCCCCCCTGATCAATGGGTATCAATGACAGATCGACGCCCGTGGTATGCACACAAACAAGCAATTGCTTAGCAAGACAAAGCTATATGCTTTACAAGCAACGTTAGCAATTGCTTCAATTGCTAACCAAACAAGCAATTGCCTAAAACCGTATGCATAAAACGAACCTTTTACTTGTCTTGATAAGCAATTGCTTGCGTTTTTTCAAGCATCCCCAGACCAGCTTGAGTTCTTGCTTACTAAGGACATTCGCGTTTTAGAATCAAGTTTTCATACCGTTTCAGGATGATTTAGAACTCCTGGTTCCAGTGGTTATGTTGTAATTACATATTTAATAAAATGGCTGTTATTTTAGACATTTATATCCATGTAGGCAATTTTGTTCATGATTTGAAATATTTGCGTAAGAAAAATACTGTTTCCCGGTCGGGCACGACCAGGGAAAGCTGCTATGCAAGCGACTACACGACGTTTGCATACACTACGAATCCCCTTTGTTGTCATGCAGTGCGATGTTCGCACAACCGTAACGATGCTTTGTTCAACACGTAAGCAATTGCTTAGGCAGTGTAAGCAAAAGGTTTCAGCACAAGCAAAAGCTTATGCATACGAAATTAAGCAATTGCTTGAACTTGATCTTTTGCTTGACAAGCTCTTGCGTTGTGCTCGAAGCAATTGCTTATAAGCAATTGCTACGTTTTATGCATACGGCCCAATGTTTATTATATTATTATATATTTCTAGTCAGTTTCTCTATATGTTTGAGTAAATTTTTTTTGTAAAAATGAAAACAAAAATTGAACTTGAACAATTTTGACAACATTCCACAAAATAACACAAATAATAATCCAAGCCATATAATGAGATACAAACATTTAGCGTACTTTATTATATGATTAGAGTCAGTCCTGGTTAGAGTTAACAATACGCTTATTGTCAGAAAGTGGAAAATGAGTTCAGTGGGTCAGAAAATGTTCATTCACCGAAAAAAGAAGGAATCATTAGACTTACCAACCAAAGATGTAAAGTCAGGAGCTGGATCAGTATCAACATGAAAACTACTAATTTGCAAATATGTCGGCATTGCTTTCCGCACCATGTCGCAGCTTCATCTGCCATGTTGCTTGTTCAGTCCAGATTTTCGTCGAGCAATCTACGCAGACATATGGATACTTCGCGATGTTGAGGATTCTGTCAACCTTTCGCCAGTCACAATTCTGAACGTGTTATAGTATTAATAAACAAATTAATTTCAATTGTATTTCCATGCAACAATTCCAATCATAATGAAGGTATTTGTCTGTGTTGCGCGAATGGTCTATCATGCTTCGTGCAAACAAATTAGACAACAAACAATGCTTAAACTCGCCGCACTGCCCACACAGTCCATCGTGGATCAGAATTCAATCTATATATTATGACCGCATATTCATATATAGTTTCATTAATTGAGCGCTTTAATTGTTCGACTCAGTCACAAACAGCGGCCCGAGCGGCTTTGTTCGACTCTAGTCACAGACAACGATGCGTGCGGCGCGCGCGCGCATACAATATACGATGCGTGCAGCGCGCGCTGTGCGCGCCTAAAATAATCTGGCGACGGCTATGGCAAGCCCTTTGTGTAAAAACTAGATAAACTCTGTTTATCTCAGATAAACTGAGTTTATCTCAGATAACTCAGTTTATCACCAGATAAACACAGTTTTCTCTGATAAACTGAGTTTATCAATTGATAAACTCAGTTTATCAGAAAAAATGTGTTTATCAATGATAAACTCAGTTTATCAACAGATAAACAGAGTTAATCAGATAAACAGAGTTTATCAGTTGATAAACTGAGTTTATCAAAAAAACTCAGTTTATCAGTTGATAAACTGAGTGTATCATTGATAAACTGATTTTTCTTGATAAACTGAGTTTATCAACTGATAAACTCTGTTTATCAACTGATAAACTGAGTTTTTCTGATAAACTCAGTTTATCAACTGATAACTCTGTTTATCTGATAAACTCTGTTTATCATTGATAAACTCAGTTTTTCTGATAAACAGAGTTATTTAACTCTTCTCAAGAGAGGGCGTTTTCACCTCTGTTGTATTCAGTAGCACGCGTCGCGTCGTGCACCATGCACTCGCTGACAGGGTTCATTCCATGCTTAGAGGGGGCTCTCCCAAAGAAGGACGGAGCCCAGGCTTCTGAGGGGTCACCAAAGAGTTGGACGGTGCCCCTAGACTTCATTTATGCTCAGAAAGGGGTTCCCAAAAGGATAGACAGAAACCCCCGGGTTTCAAAGACACTTGAAGGGGGCTTTTGATAAATGGACAAAGCATCCGGTCTTATGATATGTAGAGAGGGGGTCCTTAAAGGAAGGGGCTTCTGAGGGGGACACGAATAGTTGGGCGGTGCCCCTATACATCACTCATTCTAGGAAGGGGTTCCCAAAGAGCTAGATAGATGAAAAGAAACTGTAAGGTTGCCTTTGAATTAATCAAGCCCCTCCCCCATTCCATCCCTTGGCTACGCCAGCAAAAATGATAGTATGGTTTTCTTTTGATTTTATGAAGCAAGCCCCCCCCCCCCTCCCTTTCCCCCGGGCTACGCCGATCAGAAATTAAAGTTCGTTTTTCTATTAGTTTATCAAGCAAGCCCCC